>APFE031234658.1:7070-30039 GCA_000404065.3 Pinus taeda
AGAAATTGAAGAGGAAGGAAACATCATATTGGAACCTGGAGCAGTCACAGAAACAAGAACCCGACAGCTACGAAATCAATCAATTTCAGAGTATCTCATCAAGTGGAAGAACTTACCCATTGAAGATTCCACATCAGAGGACAAGAAGTTTATACAGAAGCATCAAGAACTACTCAAGCGTTGAGGACAACACTTTTTGAAGGAGAGGGGCATGTTAGGCCCCTATACTACTAGTGTAACCCCTTATTATTATTAGTACAACACTCTTATTATATTGATGTACCCATATAGTGCCATATTGTTACTATTATGCCCCATAGAAGCCCACTATTGTTATTATTGTGCCCTTACATTATTATTGTTATGTAGGCTCTGATTAATGACCCCTTAGACTCTTATATATAGAAAGGAGGTCTTTTCATTTGTATCATCAAAGAATTGTTCATTTATGTAATGTAAAGGAGGTTTCCCCCTCGAAGAGGCTGAATTCTAAGGCGTTGATCTATCTTTTCTATCTTTTCTTGAGCTAGTTTCATAACAGTCTTTCAGCATGTTGCACTCCTTCATCTCCTTCTTCAGCATCTCGCCATGGCATGATAAGGTACATGTTTTTGCAATTCACTCATGACGAGATGACATCAGTCTGAAACTCCCTAGTCTAAGATTGTGCATATTGATCCATTGACTATGTAACACCCTCATCCCACATTTACCCAAGTAACCATCCAACTGAGGTAAATATGTGATGAAAGGCCACCATAATGGGATTCAACCTCCTAAGTCACCTCAAGGAAGTGGAATCAACAGAAACACACCATAGAAACCTTCCACATCAGCAACAGGACTCCCACGAGCCATCCTAACCACTCAAGTAACCAACCCCTAGGTCCCGCTATTTTTTTAGACCACTAAACCCATGGACGCTCCCTTGATATGGAAAAGGGTGTGTTTGGGAGGCTCGAGATGCTCCCACAACATGGGTATGCATGCGTTTGGGGAATTTTCTCCTCATACATGTGCCTGTGACTCCAGAATTTATGCCCCTTTTTAGGTCCAGAGCCTAGGTCACTGCCCAAAACTCAATGACAGGTTTAGAAATGAAATTACACAATTGAACAATGGTACAAATGAAATTACTTGAACAAGGACTTGACTGGACCCCTACTAGCCATGACAGGCCTTTCATCAAACATGTCACAAACATGTAATCTAAAGGTTTAAACAACGGATATGAGCATAAGGGTCTCATACTAATCTGAGAATCACTAAGAAGCATTGTTCCCTTATATCATTAGTTGCATTATCATCTATTAGGTCATAGATACATTGTTCATTCATTTACAAATCAAAACATGAGGAGAGCCATACATCATCACTGTCATAATACATGCTTATAACCAACATAATAACAACAGAAATATATAGGATACATTAGCTATAAAATCCACATATAAACTAGTAAATTTATACATAAGATTCCGAGGAAAGAACATTTTATTAATGAATGCAAAATCTAACCCGAGACGGGACTACCACGTTCCACACAAAAATAGATTGCCTGAGCCAAACCTCTCTTCATCTAATCACCCCCGTGCCATATTCCTAGCATGAATGTGGGACTCAAACTGAAAGACCCAACCAGGGCATCCTGAGGCTAAACCACCTAACCCTCACTAATAGAAACTGCACTTTACCGCAATCCACACCAGATCACTAGGTCAACACAATAAACATGTAATAATAGGCTCTACCATGATCTCCCCTAGATCACTAAGCTAAAACAAGAATGTATTCTACCAGATTTCTCCACCTACATCGTCAGGAATTTTCATGTCTCATAGTCTCTAGGCTTTACCGCAATCCACATTGGATCACTAGACCCTAACAGAGACTCTAGTCTCTCGGCTTTTCCGGTATCCACATCGGATCACTAGGCCCTAACAGAGACTCCAAGCTCTGGGTTTTACCGTTATCCACACTAGATCACTAAGCCCTAACTGAGACTCCACCCTCTAGGCTTTGCCATATATCCCATCTCGGGATTCCTAGGCATGATGGAGATCACCCACCTCTAGGCTTTACTGTATATCCCACCATTCACCGGTCAATGATTCCCAAGCCCACTGAGGCACAAAATACTTGGCTTTACTGCAACCCACGATCTGGTTCAATGGTCACTAGGTCAGTGGCTTTACCAAAATCCATAATCTGGTGTAGGGATGGCTTGGCAATGTTTTCTTTCTTTCGGAGATTCACCTCACTCAGCTTCGAATCCATCCAACAATCCAACTCAACCAAAACATGAGAACCCCATCACAGCATGGATATATGGAAATGGAAAGGCTTGGCTGAAAAACATTGTCACACCTGGCAAAACCCATGCCAATGACATAAAGAGAACCAAGAACACACATGTAACACCATGCATGCCAAATATAGCAAGAAAAACACGCATGAAAGTCGATAACTTCAAAGAATCATGTTGTAGCCAATTGATCCTACTCTTCCTTGCTTACTCCTTTCGTCCTCTTGCCATCTTTTCCTTTCTTGATTCAATGCCAAAGTGCTCCAAGAAAACTCTAAGTGTCCAAGAGTGAGTGAGAGAGAGAGCTCTGAAACTGAACTAGAAAAAGTCTAAGCAAAATCCTACCAACTAATCATCAGAAGCCTTTTTATCAAAGAGGCCCCTATTTTCTTCATTTTCCATTATTTTCCTTCAATCTCCTCCTCACATGCAACCTGTGACCTTTCACCTTCATGTTCTCCTAATTTCCTTTATTTTCATAAATAAAATGCCAATAAATGCCTCATGCCTTTCCAAAGCCTTTTCCATTGCCTTTGCCAATTTCCTTAGCCATAATAAACGAAATGAACACCCACTAGGATGTTTTTCCCACCATTCATCTTGGAATACATGTCCCATGACCATGGTCTTATATATTTTTACATGGAATTTTAACCAAGGTTGTTACAGACTTAGTCAGAACCGAATGGAAAGCTGGGAAAGGGGCTCATTGATTATGCAGTTCGGGCAGTCAAGGGGATCCTTGAGATCATTGTGACAGGCTAAGGGAATGGGAATTGTGTGAGCATATTTCACATTTCTGAGAGGTAAGGGAGGCAGGGCCATTGTTCAATTTCGTAGTTCCGGAGCTCATGAATGAGATTGAGGCTAGAGATTGTAGAATGTGTAGTTAGGGCTAGGATAGGAGAAGGAATTGTACAATTCTAGGAGCCAAGGTCATGGTTTGAGCACTGAAACTGCATAGTGCAATATTCCTGGGAGGCAAGAACTTCACATTGCGCAGTTCCAAGAGGAAAGGTCATAGTTAAAGGACTGAGACTGCACAATACGTAGTTCAGGGGGGGCGGGTGAAGCTAGGTTTCTTGGTCTGGAAGCTTTTCAGAAAATGATTAAGTGTGGGATCGATGAGATTGATGTGAACAGTGATAAAATTTTGAGCGTGACCATACAATTAGAATACTTGATGATAAAACAACATAGATCATCTACGACACATGACAATGCATTTACCTTCGTGCAACAACTATACAACAACTTATGTCAAGTGCAACACTTAAAATACACTTTGTGATGACCGCGATGACACTTTTGCAATAGTGATTAAAACTTTGGAAATGAGTGTGACAAATGTTTACAAGGTTATAACAACTCATTTACACAAAGGTTACTAACTGAAACCACCAAAACATGCTTATATACATGATCAACAACTAGCATGTGAAAAGATGACATTTTTCCTATCTTGCAAAGGGAACAAAAACCAAAGAAAACACCTGGAATGAGTTTCAATGTTTGCGACCACAATGTACAAGACCAAGGAAGCCCCGAAATTGAGCATAAGCCAAAATATTGGAGGGTGATGTAGCAATAACAACACTATGTTATGCATATTGCATATAAATGGTTTCACTTGTTTTATGGCATAGTAAATTAGGTTATATTATGTTGCTAGACATAGGTATACACTCTCACAAGTGAGGAGAAACTTTGGGGGTGATGATTGTACCAAATTCCCAAATCTTCTTCACTATTTCATGAACAAACTAGTTTGATGTGATATTATTTCAAATATATTTCAAAAACAATTAGGGTTCCTTTCATTATTTCTGCAAGATACTAACTTATGGCACACTAGGGTTTTTGTTCCAATCAGTGTCTCAAACTTTCATGCAGATCTTGTACATGTTCTATGTTGTCGGTGAAAGAAAAATAGTGAAAAAGAATTAAAACATAATAGTGTGGGAAGCTTGGGAAATCTTGTTTTGCCAAATAGATGAAAGGACTAATCTACTTTGACCTCAAAATGGGAGAATAAATTTCACATTCCAAGGATGTAAATTATTTTTGAATTCCTAGTGCAAGATATGTTTATTTTGCAATTCAGTATGGTAAATAAAGCAATACACTTAACCATTTTGAATATTGCAACCTAATATTATGATTATGGTCATTGGTTTGCAAGAAAGCTAGATGGCACTGCTTGGAGACTACTTCATTACATAAATTCATGGAAATAAACCCATTATGTTTTAGTTGCCCTATTTTAGATATTATTGTGTTCAAATGGTTGACTTGAGGACAAAAATGCTATTTGTTTCAGAGATCGTAGTCATAGGAAGGCATAGAGGATAAACATCAAGGTTGTAGAAATCTAATATATCTTTGAAAATTATAAACCCTAGGGAGATACTTACTAGAAATTGTGCTTTAGCCTGTATCAACACTTCTCCCTATTTTTATTTTCATGACTTAATTGGTTATGGTTCAACCAAGTATGAAGAAGCATTACTGAAAATTTTAATGTAAACGTATGCATAGGTGAAAGGGTTATTGATAAAGAAACTAACATGATCTTCTAATTGCATGCAATAATGAGGCTTCTTAAGGATTGCTATAACATCATAATTCATATCCTATAACATGATACTCATTTTATTTTAGTTTCCCTATTATAAATGTTATTGTTTTAGTGGTTGATTGAGAGTGGAAATGTTATTAATCCTAAACATAATAGGTATAGGGATGTGTTAAGAAATGGTGTGGAGGTCTTTGGAAACCTAGAATTTGTTTATAAATCACAAAGGATTGTAAGGCAGTGAGACAATGTATAGAGTTTGTGCCTTCAACTAAGGGCAATGATAATCCTCTTTTCCCATTTTCTTTTCATGATTTCGTAGATTATGGTTTCTCCTTTTGTGCAAAGTCATTTTGGGGTATTTAAATTCAAATTCATGCATTATTAAAATGAAGTTGGTTTTAAATGGAGAAATTAACAAGTTCTTTTGATTGTTATGTGGGAATGCTACAAGGACCCTATGCCTATGGTCCAAGTTATTATATTGTAAGCTCATGTTAACAAACTCAATAGGGTTATGAAATTTCCAAAAGGTGAAGCTAGCACCATTCAAATATCAGAACCACCGGAACAATTACCAAGAAAATACAAGCCTCATGCTATGGAGTCTTTTATTGTAAGTAATTTTTATGTCAATATTAAATTTAAAAAAAAAAAAGGTCATTTGAAAGTCACTTGGAATGTGAAGAGTTTTATGAGTCGAATAGGTAATGAGGGGATTTGAAAGACATGGGAGAGGTGAACAATCTCCTATCCACTTTTGTAAATACCTCTTATACCTCATTCATAGGGGCTTTTGGAATTTGAATGTTGTGGCATTATAGGATTTGAGAAATTCTTCTCTTGGTAGTTGATAGGCTAGGGTTTGTGCTTTAGAGATGATATGAATTTCTCTGATTCAACTATTGGATGAGAGGCTTGCAATACATGTGCCTGGATTTATCAACATTTAATGAGAATATTTATACTTATTGCATTGATTCCCATGCATGTTAATGGCACTTGTAATGGATAGCCATGTTTTTGTTGTTTATGCATGTGTGTTTACATATTGGTTACATGTTAATGAACTAATTTGTTGAATATAACTGGCATGTTTTCTTTGAATCTCTGCTTTTCATTCCATACAATGTTAGTAATTAATTTGTGAACTAATTTGCAATTGGTTTCTAGTACTTTCAGTTTATGTATGTCTTAATTAGTTTCAACTATTTGATTCTCTCTTAAAGCATACTCTTCCTCATTATTTTGTTGCTACTCTCTTGTATTATGTTATGCAACCTATCAATGGAGGGTTGATTCCATCCTCATTCTTTAGGCATTTTACACTTTGTTTCACAATCATTTCTTTGCATTTGAAAGCCAAGAGCAACACATACACATGTGGTGGCAATCAGACCCAAAAACAGGATGGGGTTCCTATCCCAAACGATGTGAGGTCTAATTGGGACTTCACTCTGGGGGAACCCCCTACTGTTGGGATAATTTTTAGCATTATCAACACATAGTTTCATAGAAACCTGAATTTTCAAAATGTGTGCCACTTATCTAAGCATATCTAAAGCTATGGCACAAAAACTAAAACTTTTGTAGAATAAAGCTTGATAAATTAAGCCAAAACTGGTATTGACTTGCAAAATATAAGAAAACTTGAAATACAAAGAAAACATACTCAATATGGGTTCATTTTGATGTCTACTTGAAGAGAGATATCCAAAGTTGTGTCTCCTTATGTCGTGTCTTCATATACTTATTTCACTATATCTTTATCTTTGATTACAACTTTGATAGACCCAGTGGAAACCTTTGAATGAGAAACCTGTGATTGAGAACTTCTAGCCAAACCAAGAACCAATTGTATGAAATGTGAAAATATACCTCCAATTTTTTAATCTACCTAATTTGGTGTTCCACTAGTGCTGATAATTTTGCATCCGTAGCATTTTGACAGTAAAATCAAGTTGGTATTCTACCACTAAAATGGGAGAACGATACTTAGCAATCAGCAATAAGGCTAGAATTTCTCTATGGAACCCTACACAAGTCATAGATCTCACAATGAATGTAACAAGTACAATGCTCATGCCCATCAATGATGCTCAAATGCCTAAGGGATAACTTAAAGGGAAAAGACAATAAAGGTTCCTAAAGATAACCAAACAAAAAACCTCATATTAAAAGCCCCTATCCACCAAGCACAATAGACCATGTGAAGGAGCTAGAGTGAGACCAAGAACCATAACCCACACATGAAAATCCTATCCTTTAAGCATAGTCAATCAGACCTAGAACGTTGAGCCAAAGCTAGAAAATTAGATCATGGAAAAAGAAGGGCCTTGAAACCAAATAATTCCACCCAAGCATACCTAAATTTGTTGGAGCTCATCCAAGATTTAATCACACCTTCACAGTCAAGCTCCATCTCATCAAAATTAAATGGGGCATGCTAGTATAAATCCTTGTCACTTCAACTAGGATCTTTCTTTTATTCAGTGTTTATGATTTGTTCAGTGCTTAACTTTTAACATTGTGAAATATTGGAAGGGAAATACTTAATTTAAAATATATTTTTTAAATGTGTACGTAGTTTACTCTTGTTAATTGAAGTACAACTATTTTTGCAACTTTATATCATTGAAGGATTAGATAAAAATTTACAATAAGGGAGTTGTGGCCAAACTAAACAATGAGATAATACAAATCAAAATAAGGATGTCTAATATCAAATTTTCACACAAACCCAAAATTTCAAAATGTGTACCAATTATCTAAGAATATTTAAAAGTTACAACACGAAAGATAAAAACTTTGCTAAAATAAAGTTTGATAAATCAAGTTAAAACTAGCATTAAATTGCAAAGAATAAGAAAAGTTGGACTTCAAAGAAAACGCACCCAATGAGAGCTTCTTGTTTGATATCTACTTGAAGAGAGAGCTCTATAGTTGTGTTACTTATGTCATGTCTTCATATAAAAGTTGGACTTTAAAGAAAACATACTCACTAAGGGCTTCTTGCTTAATCTCTACTTCAAGAAAGAGCTTGAGAGCTCCATAGTTGTGTTTATTTATGCCATGTCTTCATATAAAATTTGGACTTCAAAGAAAACATACTCACTAAGGGCTTCTTGCTTGATCTCTACTTCAAGAAAGAACTACATAGTTGTGTTCACTTATGCCATGTTTTCATATACTTTTTTCAGTGTGTCTTCATCTTTCAGTGCAAGTTTCCTAGACCTAAGCTGGAAAAAGATATAGAGATCAAATAAGGGCCTTAAAACTAAATAATTCCACCCAAAGATACTTAAATTTGTTGGATTCTATCCAAAATGTTAATCCCACTTTCACGATTGAACACCATCTCATCAAGATTAAATGTCATCTTTCTCTACTAAATGTCAATTAGTGTGAGAAGATCGCAAGAGGGCATGCTAGGATAAATCCTTGTCACTTCATCCATAATGCAATGGGTCATGTGTCCATTAAATTCATATACTCATTGCTTGAATGAATAATTAGTTGGGTGTTCCATTTATACATAGCATAGCACATTCAAATTTAATGAAAAATAAATTTAAAAAGAAAAGAATATGAAAAAAGACTATTAAAATTTAATAAAAAACTCTAGATCAATTTTCACGAGAAAAAGGGAAATTTGGTTTAAAATAAAAATTAAAATGTTATGAAATTATTGGAAATTTTAAAAATATTGAAATGATATGAAATTTAGCATGAATATTTTCAGAGCAAATAGATTGTTATGGATGATGATTTCTAGAGAATTATGTGTTACAATCATTATTATGCTCAAATATTTCAAGTATTTTCAATAATTTAAAATTATTTTTATTAATAATAACATTATAAAATTATTTAATTAAGAATAAAATATTAATATTGCCTACCTTATCAATTATTTTAGTTTTATTTAAATATTTATTTACCTAGTTCTTTTGTTTTAATTAAATAATTTCCTATCTCTTATTGTTCTCCTACTATAATTATTATTTTTCTTCTAACGGTTATATTCCATCACAACCTTCACTGCTATATACCATCACAAACTTCTATTTATAGAGGTCTAGCACTCTTCACATCATCAGTTAGCTTCTAGTCCCTGAAGATGGGTGAAGGGTTCACTCGAAAATTTGGGCATAATAATGATTGTAACACATTGTTCCCCAAAAGTCCTCATCAACAATGATATGAAACTAGTGAAAACTTAAAAGATATTGAAATGTTGTAAAATTAACAAAAATTTAAAAATTATTGAAATGTTGCAAACTTCTATCAATTTTTTTTCTACATAGCTCACAGGCCATATTTTTTCTACGCGGTTCACAACCCTAGAAATAGGTGATTGCTACCTCATATCCACCAAACAAGATCACTTCCTACCGACTCAACCACATAACATTAACGACAAAGACTCATTCAACTAACCCTCAACATTATTATCCCTGCCGGTGGATATTGCAATGGGTTTTTGGTCAAACCCATATTAGTTTGGGTTTGACCAAAAAAAAATTGCAAAAAGTTCTATAGTATAACATTACATATTGAAATATGTCCGCATGGAGTAGCTCAAGTGGCAGTGGCCGTGGAAATGAAGTCTCACCGAACCGGAAGTCTTGGGTTCAAATCTTGGGCTACCCTTCCCCCGTAGTGGGGTATGTAATGGACATGAAAATTGGAGAGTCCCACCAAAGCTTACAAAAAAAAAACATTACATATTGAAATATATGATGTTTTAAAAATAATTTAATTTATTTATGTTCAATTTGATTGCATATCAAATTGAACATGTTATTGTCCTTTGCCTTTATTAATGTGCCCATTACCTCTATTAATAACCAGAAGTACATAGATCAATCCAAGGTGTAGGATGGGCATTTATGATACAATTTGATTGCTAATGAGTATAATCATTTTATATTCTTATTTATAAGAATGACTAATGATTAATCTAATAAAGAATATATTATTTAAAATTACATATATAATTTAAAATGATTATTTAAAATCACATATGTAATTTAAAAAGATTTATTAATGGTATGTGAGAGATATATTTTTATTTTTACATTATATTTTTAAGGGGTAGAGGTCACTTAAGTTTTTGTGCGAACAACCATATATGATATATTTTACACTGTTAACAAATGAATGCTATTCAAAATAATAAGATGTTTGTAATAGGAATAAATATAAAATTTCATTCACAAACCAAGATATATAGAAATTTATGATAAGACCTCTATACCTAGTTCTAATAATAAGATTTTGGTAAGACCATATCCACAAATTATAAAAAGTCAAATATAAACTATTAATAATTATTTCTATGTTGCAACACAAATAATGTTAATTTCCAAAATTTAATAAGACATTTTTAATTACAATTTAAAATTAATCTAATTATAACATTTTAAAATTTTAAATATTTGTATTTTTATTGTTTTCTATTTTAATTTAGCTATATTTAAACTAAGCTCAGGGACTAGCTACTATGTAGCCCTTGTTTGATATCAAACCAATTTCCATCTCATCAAGATTAAATGACATCCATATCTACCAAATTCTAATTAGTGTAGAAAGAACACAATATGACATGTTAGTATAAATCCTTGTAGCCTTAACCAGAATGCAAAGTACTACTTGTTCATTAAATTTATATAGCAAATTCATATAGCCCTTGTTTGAATGATAGTCGTAGTCTAACCAGACTACTTTTTTGCCCTAAAAATCATGAAAATTTTGGTAATATTTTGATAAATTCTTGCAGGGATTTTTGTAAATCCACGTTAAAGTTGTAAAATTTCAAGATTTTGGGTGCCCCAGAAATTTTTGATGGTGCTAAATACATGGCCACCTTCAAAACCATGATTTAAACATATTGCTTTCCCAAAATTATTAAATTTGTTTTACTGAAATTCCAATCAAAAGTAATCGTCCCAACAATTCCCACCAAAAATAATCGTCCCAGCAATTCCCGTAGACTTCTCCTTTTAATTTTAGATTAATGAAAATTTTAAAAAATTGAAATGTTATGAAATTAATGAAAATTTAAAAAATAACTATAAAATATTTTGAAATTAATGAAAATTTAAAAAAAAATATTAAAATGTAATGAAAATTTTAAAAGTATTGAAATGCAATAAAATCAATGGAAATTTAAAAAATTATTGAAAATCAATGAAAATTATTGAAATGCAATAAAATTTAAAAAATATTGGAATGTTGCAGACTCCCATCGGATTGCCTAACAAAAGATGACCAAAATTCCAGATAACATTTTACGGCGTAAATGGAGATTTGGTATAAAATCAGACGGTGAAAAACAAATTTAAAAGCATTATTTGGTATCAAACCAACCTACTTGGTGGAAACTAAGAATCTACAAAATTAAAATTTAATTTTCCGACCTGCCGGATTCGAACCAGCGACCTAAGGATAACAATGAGGCTTTGATAACCCACTACAGTCCTCCGCTCTACCAACTGAGCTAAGGTCGGATGTTAGCATTGTGGTTGAAATTACATTTTAATTGTAAGTTTCTACAGCACCTATTGGGTATAAAAGTGAAACCAGTACTTTATCAGTCCCATCAATGTTGCATCGTAGGTTTCGTAATCATTCAACTAACTTGCTTCTGTGCTTGCGATATGAACTTACTGCATCATCAGTTTGGTCTGCATGATTAGTTTGTTTTGTTTGGATGTCTTCTGTGTTGTGTTTCTTGTTAATGGTGGTGTTGATCCAACGTTCTCGTGTGTTTAGTGGCATGTGCTTAATATTAGCGATGTGTCAGTTTACTAACCCCTGCGGGTTTGGTATAATGGCAATAGTGTCTCCAACAAGTGGTATCAGAGCCAAAGATCTTGAGTTCGAAACACACCTGGCTCGCGTTGAGGGGGGAGATTGTTGCCATCCCTATCCTGTGCGTTTGGTGGCATGTGCTTAACACTAGCTATGTGTCTGGCATGTGCTTAACACTAGCGATGTGTCTGTTTACTAACATGTGCTTAACACTAGCGATATCTCTGTTTACTAACACCTGCGAGTGTTGGTGTAATGGCAATAGTGTCTCCAACACTATGTTTGTTCAAAAATTTTTTTTTACTTTTGGGTTCCAAAAGTCTGGATAAATTCTTGGATTTTTCAGGGGTTTACAGAATCCTTGAAAAGCCTGTAAATTGAATTTTATAATGGTGTGATTTGAACTTTAACTTCTGTGCTTATTAACGATGGTAGTAGTTCACTTTGATATTTGTTCACCAAATTGTCTGTTTACTAACCACCTGCAAGTGTTGTTTACTAACACCTGAGAGTGTTAGTGTAATAGTAATTGTGTCTCCAACACTATGTTTGTTCAAGAGATTTTTTTTTACTTCTGGGCTCCAAAACTCTGGATAAATTCTTGGATTTATATCCTTGGATTTTTCAAGGCTTTACAGAATCCTTGAAAAGCCTGTAAATTGAATTTTATAATGGTGTGATTTTAACTTCAACTGATGGTAGTAGTTCACTTTGATATTTGTTCACCAAATTGTACCAAATTTGATGTGGACATCTGTTGAATGGGAAAGAAAGCCATGAATCAAAGAAAGCAATTTTTGGAAAATACTTTAAACCAATACATTTCATTTGATCTGTAAAAAAATGTAATTTAAAATTTTCTTTTTTCCCTGAATGGTGATGATCAAAAGCATGGTGGGTTAAAAGAAAGAGGTATGGAACTTTTTTTTTGGAATTTTGTGAATTTTCCTTTGGGTTAAATGACCATTTTTGTTATTTAAATTAGGTTTTTATTATATATATATATATATATATATATGAATTCCGCATATATTATTGTTGGTACAACACAGTTCAATTATAGCTTTCATATTTTGCTATGGGTTAGATTTTTTTGAAGAGTTTTATGACATTTTTTCCAGTTAAAATTAACCATACCTTAATAGGCTTAGCTGTAATCACAAATTTTAATTATAAACTTTTCACAATCTAATTTCCCATCATTTTTTATGATACTAAATTCATATGTGTAATAAAAACTTAATCTAAACAACAACAAAAAAAAATTAAAAATCTAATTCTAATAGTTAGAACATCCCTCATATTTCCAGTATAAGTAGATTTATGGTTTTCGTGTGTTCTGAGCTTCTTCGGAATCAGATCTCAGAGTTCAACGTAAGTTTTGAAGCTTGTTTATATGCAGTTAACTAGTATATATATCTATTAAGAAACAGATTTGTTAACATTGAGAAGGATTTTAAAAACAATTATATATATATATATATACCGGAATTGTTTGATATTTGTTTTTAATAATTTAAAAGTTTTTTTTAATAGTTTTATCAAATATAAATATTTGTTATTGTTATTTTGTGAGTAGTATAAGTTAAAATTTTATTTTTTAATTAGATAAAATATAAAATGTTAAGAGGTTATTTGTTTTTAGTTTGTAATTTTGAGAAACTAAATTAGAGATAATGATTCAATATTTATTAAAGTTTAAAATAACCAAATCCAAAAACATATGAGGGTTGTTTTATTAGTGGAAAAACCAATTGAGAATGCAAGAGTCTTGATTTGAGTTTGATATTATTATGACAAAAATGGGCTTGCAAGCCCATAACCAGGGGCAACTAACTACAACTAAAGAGATAGAGGAGACTAGGAAAACTAAAAAACCAAGTAACATAAAAGAATTGACTAATAAACCCTGAAAGTTAGGTAGACAGAGAAGTATCCAAGTCAATGGGATGGCTGGCCTGTTTGCTAGAGGGTGACATTGTTGGAGCTAGAGGTGAGTCCAACTCCAAGCATTGCAACCTTCCTTCAACATCAAGAAGAAGCTCCCCTTTAGCTCATCCAACTCTTGCATAGCATTGTCCTTTGACTCATGCCCATCCACGAAGACTTTGCCCATTGAGATCTTTATATGCCAATATAAATCAATCATGTAGATATAATGACTATGGTGCCCTCTGGTGGGTCTAGGTTGATTTTCCTTTCCTTCCTAATATCTTCTTTTGTTGTGCCAATTTTGGCCTAAACATTTGGTGATGTGTGCAACTGATAGCTCCAGGCTAAGGTTTCACCTCTAAAATGTGTTATGGATCTCCCTGGAGTTCGTCTTCCTCCACCACTTTACCTACAACAGGCTGTCTAGCGAGTCATCGCAATAAGAGGGAGAAACACTCGAGCCGAACAAAACTAAACAAAGGTCGAGGGCTAGAGAAAATCCGTGCCAAGAAACCCAATGATACCATTTAGTGAGGCACTACACAAGCTGTAAAAGAAACATAGAACTCCTCCACCAAATATGTCATAAGCAGGGACAAGAGAATACTTCACCATCAAGTTATACACTGAGAATTTGCAAGCAAAAAACCATGGCAGTCCAAGGAAACAACCAAAAAACAATTTCCAAAATATAAATGGCAACCTTGCCAAGGATCCTAGCAGAGAAAATCCCCATGACAATTCTAGTGGCATCTCCCACATGAACAATTCAATATGATTTGTCCTATAGGGTGGCAAGTTAGATCACTGATACAATTCTTTAATGAGTGACATGAGGTGTGGTGGCAACATTGGCACATAGCCTAATTTCATTGTCCAATCACCACTTCACTTTGTTGCATCGAAACTTTGATACTCATATAAATACTTAGGGTATGAGAATGATTACAATCCCTTTAACACTGGGTTGTAAAATATATTTTACTTCCTAGTATAATAGTAATTCAATTAGCCTAGATACCAATTCAAAGATATTATGTGTTAGTGTTGATAGTTGTGCTTATGAAAGGTTTAAGATGAACATGTGCCTTCCCATTTTGCCTTTCGACCATGTTTCAAGAATTATTGAAGTCATCCTTCTATGGTGAGTGACTCTATGATGACTCTACAACTTAGTAGTACTTTTGGCTTGATGAAAAGTACTAAGGATGGTTGCTTTTTTAAGAAGGTAAACATTTAGGGATAAATTATTTCGGAACACTAAGTTAATTTATATTGTTATTTTATTTTATTTTTGTGGCAGTGGTTTAGCATTTGGGAAGAGGTAATAATTAGGTTCAAATGGTTCAAATTTTATTGGAGGTAGGTTTTTTTGCATGTGTGTAATGGAAGGTGTTTAATCTTGTTAAAATTAATTTCCCTTTATAAAATATTTTATAAAGTCTTAATATTTATGTCTTATTTATGTGTATGTTAAATATGGAGGGTAAAGAAAAGTATTTAAAGTTTGTAATTTAATTTTGTTAAACATTTTTTCAAGAGATACTAATTAGACATAAAAGCCCTAAATCATTGGTTATTTATGTTATATCTATCAAAATAAAGATTTTGTTGATTATCTTAAATGTATACGTGAGGAGATGTGATTATGTGTTAACACTGAGATAAAGGACCTTCTTCTTAAAGGATTTGAAATTCTCCCCTTCTAAAGATATGAGAAAGGTAGTTACTTTCAAATCCTTGTTCACACAAAGAATTAATTCATAACACATCACGTTTCTCTTTGGAATCTAACTTCCTAGCCATTAGCTTTTGTTTTTGATAAATTAGAAGACATCTGAGTGTTATAAATTCAACTCTTGATAATAAGGAAATATATTTACAAGTACAAAAACAATGTTTTGATGTGTATATTTATTGGTTTTGGTTACCATTTGCAACTTTCATTGGACAGATTGACTCTAGCCTAGGCCATCTTACATGTGGAAGGTTTTTGCTCGAAAATATTTTATCATTATTTTTACTAATCCAAAAGATCAAGAAAGGTCATGAAAGGATGATGGTTCTAGAGTAGAGATGATCTTTTTTTCATCCAAAATTTCTTGTTTTCGTGTCTAGCTAATAATTTGACTACAATCACTTTTATCTCAATAACCTTAATTTGGGTGAGATTGTTGAATCTACCCATCCACTAGGCTAGAGAGATTTAAAATGAAAAGGAATTTCCCTACACAAAATTCTTAAAATTGACCAAATCTAGAGCAAGAAATGAGCAATTATGCTTATAGAGCCTAACTTGAGTAAAGTTCTACCCGATTATGTCATAATAGAGATTGGTAATTCTAAATGGGCTCAATAATTGGAATGTGAGAGTTCACTATTAAATATTTGAATACAACTATCAGGGATTTTATTTGTCTAGATATAAGGAGTCTAATTAAAAACTTCTTAAAGAACAAGGTTTCTTAGTGGTCAAAAGGGGAAAGCAACCAACCCCAATCTGAGAAATATTTTGAGATGAATCCCAAGAGTCTACCCCAAAAAAGGATATAAATTGATAGAATCTTGCAGTATCATCAGAGGTCCATATTTCTCACTATAAGGAATGTGAAATGGATCAAATCCCTCCATGTCAAAGGATCCGCCACTTTCTTAGTAAAATAAAACACATAACACTTCATTTAAAAAACAATAATCATATATTTTACAATGTATTACATATCGTGTTGCTTAAGTCTTGGGTTTGCAAGGTTAGTTTTCCAAGTACTTTTGATAATGATAGATTTTTGAGTTCTTTTGATAATGATATTAGT
Organism: Pinus taeda; assembly: GCA_000404065.3. Taxonomy (NCBI): domain Eukaryota; kingdom Viridiplantae; phylum Streptophyta; class Pinopsida; order Pinales; family Pinaceae; genus Pinus; species Pinus taeda. The sequence continues at coordinate 23,512 of APFE031234658.1, forward strand.
TCTCCAAGTGTTTTTGATAATGAGGTTGGTTCTCTGAGTGTTTTTTGCCTTCAATCATATCCCTCACAAAGTGATACTTAACATCAATGTGCTTTGTCTTCGAATGATAAGCAAGGTTCTTTTCCAAGAAAATTGCACTTGTTTGTCACAATCTATCCTTATAGCTCATTGTACCAACCCCGTACTTGAACACAATATCTACAACCAAACTGCTTCCTTGCTTGCATGAATGGTTTCCATGTATTCAGCCTCTGTAGTTGAAAGTGCCACTACAGACTCTTGCTCATCTAACTAACTGATCCTCCAAATAGGTTAAACACATTCCCACGTGTAGACCTTTTATGTTCTAGGTCTCCATCCCAGTCTGCATCAAGAAAGCTACATATGTCCAAGACTATGTTCAATCCTAGTCTTCCTTGGTAGCACAAACCATAATCACTAGTGCCACAAAAATACTTAAAAACTCGCTTCGTTGTTGTCTAATGATCCTTTCCTGGTTTTGACATAAACTTGCACAATACTCTAACTACATGCGTAATTTATGGTCTAATATAGACGATTTCATACATTAGGCTACCAACTGCATTTTCATATGGAACACGGAACATGTGCTCTTCCTCTTCCTATGTCTTGGGACATTGTTCAACAGATAAATTTGCACCTACAAGAATAGGAAACTTCATCGGTTTACTATCATGCATATTAACTTTTGCAATATTTCCTTGACATACTTCCTCTAGTTTAACCAGAGCTTCCTCTTTGCCCGATCTCGTTTAATTTCCATGCCGAAAATATAGTTTGCAACAACAATACCCTTCATGTCAAATTTATAGGACAATTGAGTCCTCAAATCCTGGATAATTTCTTTGTCATTTCTAATCAGCAATATATCATCCACATACAAGAATAAATAAATAACATGGTCACCTTTTAATTCAAAATACACATAGTGATCCACTTTGCTCCTTGTGAAACCAAGTCCTTGTATATATGTATCAAATTTATGATACCATATCCTTGGTGATTTCTTTAACCCATACAGACAATTTTTTAACTTGCATACCAATTCTTTCTTACACTTCACCGCAAAGCCTTCTGGTTGCTTCATGTAGATCTCTTCTTCCAGATCCCTGTGAATAAATGTTGTCTTCACATATGTGTGTTCTACCTCAAAATTAACAGCAACAACAACAGATACATGTAATCTATTAGAAGCTAACTTGGCAACAAGAGAAAAAATATCACCAAAATATATTCCCGACACTTGAGAATAACCTTTTTCTACCAACCGAGCTTTGTATTTATCCACCTTGCCTTATGCATTCATTTTCTTCATAAACACCAATTTTCTTCCAATGGATTTATTTCCAGCAGACAACTCCATGAGATCCCAAGCCTCATTTCTGTCCAAGGCTTCCATTTCTTCAACCATAGCATTCTTCCAAAATTTTCCATCCTCTAAATAAACTGCCTCCCTGATAGTTCTAGGATCATAATCATTAATATATAAAGCAAGTTTTGAATAGAAAGAATATGGACTATACCTCTTTGGTTTCCTTCTCTCTCGAACTGATCTCCTCAAAATTTCAGTGTGTGTCTCTTCCTCTTCTAATTCTTGTTCTGCTATAGAGTCTGATTCTTCCTCCTTCAATTCAAACTCTATCTTCTTTTATTCCTTTTCCTTTGGTAGGTATTCATGTTTAATAACATCTTTCACCTCTCTAAGCACCATATCTCAGTTGTACACAACCTTCATTGTTTTTGGGTTCCAAAGCTTATAACCTTTTAAACCATCCTTATACCCAATGAAGAACCTTACATATTTACTACCTAGCTTGGTTCTTTTCTCCTTTGGAACATGTACATATGTATTACAACCAAATACCCTGTGATATAAGAGAGAGGGTTTCTTACCAATCCATACCTCATGTGGAGTCTTATCCTCCAATGATAATGAAGGTGATTTGTTAAACAATTAAAATGTAGTGTCCATTGCCTTTGCCCATAATTCTTGCCCTAACTTGACACCACTGGGCATGCTTCATGCCTTTTTTGTCAATGTATTTTTCATTTTTTTTGCAACTCTATTTTGTTGATATATGTATGGAGTACTTTTTTGTTGTGCTATACCACATTTCTTACAGAACTCTTCGAATTCATTCTTGTAGAACTCTCCACCATTGTTTGTCCTTAACACCTTAATCTTCTTCTTTGTCTAATTTTCCCCCAGTGCCTTAAATTCTTTAAACTTGTCAAAGACTTCATATTTCTTCCTGAGGAAATATATCCATATATTCCTCAAGAAGTCATCTATAAATGAGACAAAGTACACAAACTTACCTAGTGATAGAACCGACACAGTTATAGACACATCATTTTGCACAAACTCTAATATCCCTTTCACCCTCTTAAAAACAGAGGAGAAACTCACCTAATTTTGCTTCCCATATACACAATGTTCACAAAAATCAAGATCCAAAGAGAAATTATACATACCTTATACCATACCATTACCATGTAGTGTTTGAAGGCCCTTCTCTCCAATATGTCCAAGTCTTTGATAACACAACATAGTCTTTTCTCTAGAGACCACTAGATTCTTTGCTCCACTTTCAAGAACCATAAAATTGTTGCACCCATCAATAATAGTGCTACGCAAAAGTTTGTAAAAAGTTCCAATCTGAACTCCTCGCATCAATACCAATTTTCCCAAACCATCTTGCAAGTACCTTTCTCGAACACTGTTTTTAGACCTACATCATCCATATTTCTTACAAAAAATAGATTTCTAGCCAATGTAGGAATGTGCAGAACACCAGGGAGTGTTCTAATCCTTCCACCTTGCAACTTCAGCTTGAAATCTCTGCATCCTATGATTTTGGTCTTCGTGTCTTCCCCTAAGAAGACATCACCACCATCATATTTCTTGTACTCGTAGAACCACTCCCTATGGCGAGTCATATGAAAGGATACACCTGTGTCAATCAACCATGCCCCACGATCTACATGTTTACTTGAATAAGAATCCAAGTACACATCCCCACCTTCATCTAAGGTGGTTTTCGCCTCTGCAGAAGGAGCATCATTAGATCCCTTTCCTTTCTTGAGAGTTTTAGATCTATAGTGATTTTTGTAGTGCCCATATTTTCCACATTTCCAGCATACCTTTACAGAATTTCCTGGAAATTTAGATCTACCACTTGAGGTTTTATTTATGTTTATGTTCTAGGAGCATCCTCTTATAGACAAGGCATCTCCATTCTAGCTCTCCATATTTTTTTGTATCATCTCCTCCTACAACATGGATGAGGCTATTTCATCAAACTTCAAGGTAGTTGTATTACTACCTATAACAACAACTAGACTATCCCACGAGTTGGAAATGAACACAATAGACTAATGCATTTATATTCATCTGGAATTTTAATATCAACAAATAACAACTTACTTACCAAAGTATTGAAGGAATTTAGATGTTTTTTCATCGTGTCTCCATCCTTCATCCTCAAGTTATACAATTTTTTTTGTAGGAACAATTTGTTCACTAGAGACTTAGATTGATACAAAGTCCCTAACTTGTCTCACAAATCCTTTGTCATAGATTCCCCTTATACATTTAACAGTATTGAATACGAGAGACATAATCGTATTGTGCTCTTTGCCTTCTGATCTAAATTCGCCTAGTCTTCTACTAACATTCTTGTTGGTGTTGTACCTAGATCTATAGCAATCCACTGATCTTTGTCCACCAACAGATCTTTGATATTGACCTTCCGCAACTTAAAATTTTGTCAATTGAATTTATCAATCTCTATCTTTCCACTATTTTCCATCTCCGTTCACTGCAAGAATTGATCCTGCAGATCTACCAATGTAACATGGTTTATCATAGGTCCGAGAGAAAAAACCCTTAACTACAAAGGCGTCCCCTTGAAGCCAAAACCTGGATCTGATACCATATGTGTGTTTTAACCCTGTATAGAAATTACCTGCAAATAGATTCTTAAAACAAAAAAAATATACAATGGCGAGAACATAAAATATACACAAATATTTTCTCCTGAAACCCAAACTAGGAAATCGAAATTGATTTTTCATTATATTCCTTTCAATGTTGCAATACATTATATACATGTCAAAACATTCATAAACCTCAATCCATTAACCATGGATTAGAACATAATCATAGTTCCCTTAACTAGATCTACAAAATACCATGGGAAAAAACCATCGTGCCCAAAACAATGCACAAAAAACCATGGGTAGGTCCACCCACCATCCTCGGTTCCACATTAAAAAAAAATCCTGAGGCGTTGTTCCCGATGCAATGTACCATTGCCTGTGACTAGTTGTGGAAAGAATATAACACATACCCAACCTATCATACAAATTGGGACAACATAAAGGTCCATAATGATCATTGTGAAACCGATATATAATTGTTATACTTGTTGCTATCCCATCCACATACAATTTGGACAGTATGTACAATGCATTAAACAAAATGTTAATATGCCATCTTGATCTGATAATCACACTTCAGTGACCTCAGTTAATTAATTAATGAATTAAGGTATTACAGACTCATGTGCTGGTGTGTGTCTATGTTATCTTAGGCAACAAATCGATCAGATTGCAAAATACACAAACACTGGAAAAATGGAAAACAGTAAGATAAACACAGTAAGCAAATACAAGAACACAACAAATTCATAAGGAGTTCACCCTATTCTCCAGGGCTACATCTCCGGTCCATCTTTCAGTGGTGGCCTTCTTTTATTGTGTCTTTAAAGCAGAGATTTACGTTGAGGAGCTTAATTTGAGTCTCATGAAACAGATAATGCTTGTTAGGGTGGTTCTTGGATTCCCCAAGCCACTAGAGTGCACAGACTCTTTTCCTTTCCAAGTCTTGACCTCTTTGGTATTTAATGGGAGAATCCTAATGTGGTACTCAGTTCCTCACAGATCCTCACAGGTATTGCTTGAACCTCTCAAGCCTTCTATTTGCTCGATGCTTCCTTAGGTCAGCTCAACTCTCTGTTTTCTGCTTCTTGCTTCATTGTCTTTTCTTTGCTCTGGCTCTCTCTGTCTTCATTCTCTCTCTCTTCTCTTTTATGTTCTGTGTCTGATCATGGCTTAAAGCCAATTTTTCCTTGATTGTTCGCTTCCTATTCCGCCCCTTCTGATCGCCTGCTGTTGTTCGCTTGGAGTTCCCTGCCTCTGCGTCATCTCACAGGGAGTGGCCACTTGTCCTCTCACGAACAAAGCTAGCTCTTCCTCAATGGTTCAGTTTTTCAGTTACACTGTGGAATGACTCATCCACCAACTCAGCGGTCAAATCAGACTTCATACTTTTATATGCCGCGGCTTAATTCCCCTGTCAAATCTGGTTTCTCTATCGGGCGCAATCTCCACTATCAGATCTGGAGCCCCCAGATCCTACGGTGTTCGCTCATTTTATGTGGTTGACTTATTCAATCGTTAGCGCACGATGAGAGGCGGTTTTCTCTCTCATCTTCCATACACGTGTCATGTGCTGAATGGAATCGCTCGTTTTCTTCCAAATCTTCTTACCGCTCCAATGTGCCTCCAATATACCACCAGTTTTGGAGCGCGGGACCCGCCTTTCGCCTTAGCGCTTTCCCTATGGTTTCCTGGCTTCCCATGCGACTGAGCGCTTTACACATTTTCCTTCTTGAGGGTTTTTTCCCAACAATGTCAGAAATGGCCTCCATTTCCCCATCCGGGCTTCCTAACTGCTAGTTTTGCCTCCTACGCGGTCTCCATGGGCCTCGGTCAGCGTGCTTTAACCGAGGTCCTCGTCATTCCTTGCTGGCTACAAACTGCCACTGTCCAGAGGTCTTCCTGATCGCTCTTTGTTCATAAATTCGAAGTCTGTCCTGATTTGATACAGTCACAACACTTGATAATTTTTCATGGATCCAATTCGGATCACGACCTTCCCACTGAAAAAACTTTTGGACCACAAAAAGGTTGCTTTTCAAGCATCGACTAAGTGAGGGTACAATTGTCTCACTTGTCCAATCTCTATCCACTTTGCACTGCTCAACTTTGAACCCTTGAGCCCAATTCTGAGGTATTCAATATCTCCTTTGTGCTCATTCTCACCTTCCTGTCCAGAATTTTGTCTTCCTGCAATTCATTAAGATATTCAGGTAGCAGGTCATCAATAGAAGGCAATTGTCTCTTCTCTTCGGGATCCTCAATTAGTGAGGGTTCAAACAATCTCAAGCAATCTGCATTTACGATTGAGTAGATGTGCATGTAAGCTGGTAGATCAAGGCAAAAAGCATTCTCACCAATATTCTCAAGTATCTCGAAGGGTCCATACCTGATAGGCTTTAGCTTTTGACCTTCACCTTGCATCCTGTCCTTGTTGATGTACAGCGAGACTTGGTCACCAACTTGGAAACTATGCTCCATCTGATGCTTGTCATGCCTTGCCTTGTATTTGGCTTGGCTCTTTTCCAGTTGTTCCTGTACTGCCTGGTGGATCTCTTGGATTTG
>APFE031234680.1:0-23661 GCA_000404065.3 Pinus taeda
CCCCCCCCCCCCCGCCCCCAGTATTATTTCCAACATTGTTACAGTACTGAAATTGGAGATTACTCTTCTTTCTTTTTTACATTGATCTAGATGTACCTCTCAATGTCTCTCCTTTTTCTCTAAACCAACCTCTAGCCACAATTACATCTAGTTTGGAGGCTTCAACACGAGATTTCCTCCACACCTCCTCATAAAACAATCCCCCCACAACATAATCATAGTTAAGAGCATCAATTACACTACATACTACAACAAATGGAAGTGACTAAATGATATGATGATTTAGGAAACGAAGATGATAATGTAATTTTCTTATCTTTATCATCGAGTTTAACACCCATATTAGTCAATTGGCATATAATAATACTAAATACATTTAAATGATTTGCAATTTTTGTAGCTTCTTTCATTTTGCATTCCATAGTTTCCTCTTCAAGTGTTTTTCAAATAATTCATCATATAAATTCTTTCCAACATGCTCCATAAGCCTCAGTTGTTACTCCTCTGACAATAATAAACATGAAATAATTTTCAACACATAATTGGATGGTACACATAACTCCTGCATCTAGATTTTCCCATTCTTCATGGATCATATTTGCAAGTTTTTTTTCTCTTTACATCTACTAGGACTTATGTAGTCCTTGCTAAACTAAAAAGATATCACATCTTGAGCTTCCATAATTCAAATTTATTCCATCTCAAACTTGACATTCATCATATTTTTCATTAATATATATGCAGGGTCTCTCCATATATTTCTATGTGTGTGCATGTGTGTCTTCACTGAAAAGTGACTCTCCAATATTTTTTTTAATATATATAATTTACTACTAAATTCCATTACCAATTTTACCTTGAATTTCAATGTGTATTTAACTCCTTTGTGATGATGTTTAGGGCCTTTTGATTAGGTGCTCAAGTTTATGCTAAAAAACAAAAGTGTTAGAATCTTGTTAAGTTTAGCTTCATATCGAAAAGCTCATTATTCTGAATCCAACGGTGCAAATGACAATCAAATCTGAGCTCATATGAAAAAGTTAGAGCAAGTCAAACTCCAAGTTTGACTTCGACACGTGGCAAGATTGGATGACATGGAAAAGGTCCTAGCGATTGGGGAAGTGCCAAGTGGTAGGTTGCCACTAGGTCTCGCATATCACATATCGGGGAAAAACGAAGGTTGTAGGTTAAGAATCGCCCCCCAGTAGTGTCGATTTTCGATTGTGATATCGCATATCGCAAATCGGAGGTGGACGAGTATTATAGAATCAGCCCCGATGTAGACAAGTTGCGATGAAATATAATCTTAATCGCATATCACAAGTGGATAATATTTGGCCCCTGGCGAAGCCCGTAGAAAATGGCTGGTGTTTGCGATACGGTTCCAGTAGTAATCGCCGATTGTGATTTTCGATAGACTGCTCGGACATGATATTTTTATATGTTGCAGTTTATATCCCCGTCAGGTTTTTTGATACTACAGTGTATGGGTTTTGGTCCTTGTTGATGGCGATTCTGGAACCCGCTAGAAAGTATGGCTTTGGTGGTCGAAATGTGGCAAATTTAGTGGTTTTAAGGCTAAATTTGATGGTTAGTGGCCGGAAAAGGGGAATTTATTGAGAAAATTGTGGGAGAACTAGGAGAGGTCATAAATTCTTCAGTTCTTATCAAAATTAGATGCAAAAAGAGACAATTCTAGTAGTTTTAGCTATTCTAAACTCATTGAGACAGGTTTCAGAGGCATTTGAGCATTGTAAACACACTTTTTTGGTAATCTTGAGCATAATAGAGAGGCCCAAGCATTGGAAGCTAGACCAATGAGATGTAGCCCAGGAGAGGTAAACTCCTCACCAAATCTCTTTGTTGTGTGTTGTATTTTGAGGTTCTTTGCAGTTATTTTGTTATTATTGAGCATATGTTTTATGTTAAATTGTTTATAACATTTACATAAGAAACTCTCATGGGAATTAGTTAATTAAGAAAACATAGTGAATCCTTAAGCACTTGATAATCAAATGATAAACAACTTGGGTTTTATTCTGAATGGTGAATTAGAACAACATTACTAATATTCTCCATTTCAGATCAAGTTCGTATCAGAGCACTAGTTTTTTCTTACTAGATTTGCTTGGTGAAAGAAGGATTTAGTTGTTTGCAAGCTTATGTCATGCTTACAAGGTTAAAACTCAAAAGAGGTGAAGGAAATTTGGTTGGAAGGCCTGAAGTTGGGTCAAGGGGAAGAAGTGAAAGGTTGCCACAATCTCCGACACCATTCTAGCCTCAAGATGTAGTTGATACTACTGAGATCATGTCTAATGAAGGAGAAACTACAGACATGACAAAAGATGAGAATACCTTTAGAAAGGCCTTATTTTATATGATAGAGATGGTGAAGGTCCTCTATGAGGAGAGGAATAGCATATTGCAAGGAGAAAGTTCCAAACCTCCCAAAGGTGAAGGCTCTTCTGGAGGAAGTAATGGAAAAGGAGGTAATGGGAAAGGAGACAAATCACCACCCTCTTTGCGATCTTCCTCATCTTCTTCTTCACAAGCATATTCACACTCTTCCACTAATACAACACTTACTCATACTCATCATCATACTTCAAAAGGAACTGGTAAATCACCTTTTCTAAAACTTAATGTTAAATCCGAGTTGCCAATGTATAATGGTGAATTGAATGCAGAGAATCTTGATAATTGGATTCGTCAGTTGGAGGCCTATTGTAGGATTCAAAAACTTTAAGAGGATGACATAAATATTCAGTTAGATTCCTTGAGAATGGAGGGTGTAGCACTAGTATGGTGGGAATCAAAGACCCAAGAGGAGATCAAGAAGCATGGTAAGGTCTCTATTACTTACTATAATTTAATTGTTTCTATAAAAAGACAATTCTACCCTTTAGCTCATATGTAAAAATATATCATGAATTGACAAAATTCTAGACAGTTAAAAGGTCAAAATGTGCAAGAGTATACTCAGGAGTTTAGGAGAAGAGCTCTTATGCTAGGAGTAGACTTAGAATCACAAGATACTTTGCTGAAATACATAGGAGGTTTGCATAACTATCTTCGACACACCATTCTTACATTTAATCCCATGAATATTGATGAGTTCTATGTTCAAGCTACACACCTCAAAGCAAGAGGGAAAAATGTACAAGAACAAGTTAAGAAGAAGCCATTCCAGAGTGGTGAATAAGGAAAGAAATCTAAAGGAAGGCAGAAGTAAAATGCTTTTGTTAATAAAGAAGGGGAGAAACCCGTGTGCAGGAGTTGTTCCAAAGAGTGCCATGATGAAGCGCATTGCTAGAATCTTCATCCTGAATTAAGACTGAAGAAATTTAACAATAAACGGAAGCAGAAGACAAACGTTGTTGTATAAAAAGACTCAAGTTTCGACTCAGGTGATGAAACAAAGATTGCAACCACAGTCACTAAAAGAAAAGCTGAGAAAAAACAAGCAAAGAGGAAGTCATGGCCAACACCAGTGCAACAAATAACTCCAACAACACTTCAAATGAAGAAAAAAAAATTGAGTTGTTCCATATCATAGATATTTCCAAACACACCAAGATTGATACGTTGTTTGACAGTGGATCCCAAGGAAATTTAATTTCTACAGACTTGGTCAAGAAGTTGAATCTGGAAACCATGCCTCATGATAAACCATATCCTTTGGTTTGGATAAACAAGGATGAAAATATTTAGGTCTTAAGGAAATGTTTTTTCAGGTTTACTATTACTGCCAATTTCGTTGATGAAGTCGAATTAGATGGAGTGCCGGTGGATATTTCTAGAATTTTGTTGGGAAGACCATATTTGTATGACCAGAAAGCCATTTTCCATAGATTTGAGAATAAATATCATTTGTTCAAATATGTAGTGGAGTATATTGTGAGAGCCCATCATAAAAAGCTTAATATGTCTTTAGCAAGAGCATGGAAAATGAAGCGACTAGTCAATTCTAGCAAGAATCTCCTACTCCTTATGATCAAGCAGAAGAATGACACTAAGTGTGAATCCTTTGCAAGTTGTGACATGAAGCTGGAAGCCGAATTGGTTTATTTGGTCAATCAATATGGAGATGTGTTTCAAGAAGCAAAGGGATTGCCACCAAAAAGGGGAATTCAACCCGAAATTCAGCTACAACAAAACTGTTCACTCCCAAATATCGATGTGTATCGAATGTCAATTCTAGAAAGTTTAGAAATTAAGAAACAATTCCATGACTTGCTGGATAAAGGTTTAGTTCATCCCTCTACTTTTCCATGTGGTTAACCAATTGTTTTGGTACCCAAGAAAGATGGAACCTAGTGCATGTGTGTAGATTACCGAGCTTTAAATAAAATTACCATAAAGATCGATACCCACTACCCAAAATATATTATTTGCTACATCAATTGAGGAATGAAAAATATTTCACTAAAATAGACTTTAGAAGTGCATATCATCAAGTTAGAATAGCTGAGGAGGATATTCGGAATACTGATTTTAAAACAAAACAGGGATTGTTTGAGTGGTTGGTTATGCCTTTTGGTCTTTGCAACGCTCTAGCTACATTCATGAGAGTTATGAATGATGTTTTAAGATCCTTTATTGATGAGTTCGTAATTGTCTATGTAGATGATATTTTGATATTCATCAAATCACTAGGAGAGCATGTCAAGCATGTGAGGAAAGTGTTGGATGTCTTGAAAAGAGAACAATTATTTCTAAATATGTCTAAATGTGAATTCGGGAAAACTTCCTTAGTTTATTTTGGCCACATAGTTGGAGGAGGTGAGCTGAAGATTGACCCCTCTCAAGTTTTGGTCATTGTGAATTGGCCAATACCCAAATCAGTCACAAAATTAAAGAGTTTTCTAGGAGCAGTGCAATACTGGAGGAAGTTCATTGCCAATTTCTCTTCCAAAGAAGCTCCACTACATGCTTTGACCAATGTGAAAGTTGTCTTCCAGTGGGGAGGAAAACAAAAAAAATGCATTTGATGCTTTAAAACAAAAGATCAGTTGAGCCCCATTTTTAGCATTGTCGTATTTGAAACAACCATTTGAAATACAAATAGATGCAAGTGACTACGCCATGGGTGCAGTTCTTTTACAACATGATAAGCCCATTTCATTTCATTCTGAGATTTTTAATGGTGTTGCTATTAACCATCCTACATATGATAAAGAGCATTATGCATTGATCCAAAGTGTGAAGAAATGGAAGCATTACTTATGGGAAAAGAAACCATTATTCACACTGATCATCAACCTTTGCAATATCTGCAATCTCAAACAAAATTGCACTTAGTAAAAAGGTACAAGAAAGGTGTTTATAACAGAGTAGATGATATGATTTCTAGACCAGTTGTTAATGTAGCCATTTTACTCAAGAATCGTTATGTTTTGCTTGAAAGTTATTTTGAACAATACACACATGATTTTGACTTTCAAGAGGTATATTCAAACTTGAGTCAAGGCCACCAAGTTGAAGAATTAGACTACCATGTACATGATAATTTTTTATATCATTTGGAAAAACTTTGTGTTCCATAGGGAGAGAGAGTAAATGTCACAAAGGAAGCACACACTTCTCTTATTGCTGGAGATTTCGGTGTACATAAAATAGTGGAAAATCTTTAGAGGTATTTTTACTGGCCTCATATGCTTGAAAGTTTGTCATGTTTTATCAAAGGCTTTCCATTATGTGCAGTCAATAAGCCTAGTAATACGAAACTAGGATTGTACACACCACTTCCAATGCCTTCACTTCCATGGCAGAGTGTTAAGATCATGATTATTTGTACGTAGTTGTGGATAGGTTTAGCAATATGTGCATATTAATTCCTTATATATAAAAAAAATTACAGCTGAACAAACAGCTCAACTTTTCTTTCAAAATGTATGGGTTCATTTTGGATTACCTACTTCTATTGTAAGTGATCGTGATTCCTAATTTGTTGGGAGTTTTTGGTCAAATTTATGGAACATGATGGACACCAAATTGAAGAAAAGTAAAACCTTCCATCTACAAACATATGGTCAAACTGAAGTGGTTAATAGGACATTTATTCATTTTCTAAGAAGATATTGCAGCAAAAATCCTAAGTTGTGGGATGAACAATTGCATTATATTTAGCATGCTTGCAACTGACCAAAACACTCTTCTACTCTAACTTCGCCTTTTGAGGCATATCTTGGTTATTTTCCTAAATCACCTTTGGATTTCATCTTTGAGAAAGATGTAGTTGTAGATGTACATAGCGACATAGAGAGAGCAAAGAAATTCATTGAGAAAATCCAGTTGATTCACCAAATAGTTCAAGAATAATTAGAAAAGAGTCAAGGCAAGTATAAGGCAAGGCATGATAAGCATTGTGTGGATTATCAGTTTCAAGTAGGTGATAAAGTTTGGCTTTACATTAGTAAGGAAAGGCTTCATGGTGAAGGTAAAAATATGAAACCAATCCATTATGGTCCATTTAAAATTCTGGAAAAGATTGGTAATAATGCTTTCAAACTTGATTTGCTTTCATATATGCAAATTGTTTCCATTGTTAATGTTAAAAATTTGAGATTTTATGGGCCTCCTTTGATTGAAGATCAAGGAGAAAGTGTACAATTTCCATCAATTGGATATTTTTCTCCATAATTTCTTGATGAGCTTCAACAAGACACCATACTTGACAAAAGAATGATGTCATCAAAGAGGGGAAATGTTGATTATCTTCGAGTGGGTCTCAAATGTACAAATCCATCAGAGGCCAAATGGATCGAAGAGGGGAAGGTGAGGCAACAATACCCTCATTTGTTCAATAACTGAATATAATATTTATGGGTCCAAAAGGCTTCTAGTGAGGAGGAGTGATTAGGTGCTCAATTTTATGCTCAAAACTCAAAGTGTCGAAATCTTGATCAGTTTAGCTTCATATCAAAAATCTTGTCATTCTGAATCCAACGGTATGAACGAGACTCAAATACGAGCTCATATGCAGAAGTTCAAGAAATTCAAAGTTTAGGTTTGACTTGGACACGTGGCAGGATTGGATGACATGGAAAAGGTCCTAGTGAATGGGGAAGTGCCAAGTGGCAGGTTTCCACTACGTCTCGCATATCGCATTTTGGGAAAAACAGAGGTTGTAGGTTAAGAATCGCCCCCCAACAGTGTCGATTTGTGATTCCGATATCACTTATCAGAAATTGGAGGTGGATGAGAATTATAGAATCGGCCCCAGCACAGACAAGTTGTGATGCGATCTAATTGCAATCACATATCGCAAGTGAATAAGAATCTTCCGCCAGTGAAGCCTGGCTGCGATGTGATTTATTGCATATCGCAATTGTATAAAATGGTTGGTGTTTGTGATACAGTTTTGGCAGTGGCAATTTTTGTTAGACTGCCTGGACGTGATATTTTTATATGTTGCAGTTTATATTCCCGTCAGGTGTGCCGATACCACAACATATGGGTTTTGGTCCTTACCGATTGCGATTTTCGAACACGCAAGGAGGTATGGCTTGGGTGGCCAAAACATGGCAAATTTTCCAGATTTAAGTCTGAATTTGATGGTTAGTGGATGAAAAGGGGGAATGTTTTGAGAAAATTGTGGGAGAGCTAAGAGAGGTCATAACTTCTTCAGTTCTAATCCAAATTAGGTGCAAAAAGAGTCAATTTTAGTAGTTTTGGCTATTTCAAACTTATTGAGGTAGGTTTCAAAGGCATTTGAACATTGTAAACACACTTTTGTTGTAATTTTGAGCATAATAGAGAGGCTTAGGCATTGGAAGCTAGACCAAGGAGACGTACCCCGAGAGGGGTGAACTCCTCATCAAATCTCTGTTCATTTTTTGGTATCATTAATTTCGCTACAGAATGAAGGTTTTCACCCTTGAATTTGTATTAGGGCTCATACCTCGGTTTTGTAGATTTTGAACACTACTACAAACTAGTATGTTATGTCTCTGATTAGATTCCACTAGAAATTGACCCCTTCACCTTGTATTTGATACCACTTTTTGGTATTATCGATCCCAAATAAAAATAAATGAAGTATATTAATGGCATAATGATAACATCGATCACTCATAGAACACATATTTATGTAATAAAACCCTAACATTGTATTAATAATGGATAAATACATAACATATAATATAATCCATGCCCCTCTGGGGTCGACCATTTACCATGATGCATGACCATATCATATATCAAACACACACACACACACACACACTTGGAACATGTGCACAATATATATGTATTATAAAACCCACAATGAAGTTCACCATCCCCTCACATTAGGGTCGAATGTTTTAAACCATATTTTTTATGTAAAAATATATGTCAAGCCTCCACTTTGACACCCTGTCATGCTCTCCATATCCACCACATATCTATGACATAAACAAAAACATCTTGTTTCCTTTACATAACCATCACACCCAAATAATTCAAACATTCCTAGAACAATAATAAAAAATTAATATAAAGGTGTCATTTAAGATAATCCACATGTTAGATGATCCAAAAATACAATCTTATCCTAGGTTATAAAATTAGAATAAAATAATTATTAATTTAAGATATTTAAATTAATAATTATATTCTAGAATGTTTAAATTATGAATTTAGAATTAGTATATTGTTTGTAACTAGATATGACTCTCCAAATGTGTTATATCTTAGGCTCTATTTAGGAGATTTGTTAGCGAGTTGGTTTGAATAGCATTTATTGTATAATGGACACTTTTATTTAATAAGTGATCCATAATTAGAGGTAGTTAGGACATGGAGCTTATAAATAGCTCATTGCAAGAGTGTTTGGATGTTCAGGTGTAAACTCTTGCAAAATCAAATTATGTAATTATTTTTTCTGATTAATAAAATTACGTGTCTGAGGACACTTCTGCCATTATTGTGGTATCAGAGCTCCAGTAATGCTGCAGTGGATGTGAATAGGAGATTCCAACTCTACAGGCACATGGAAAACTCCATTAATTTGGTAACCTTTTAATCCACCTAGAGAGAAACACAAGCATATTCTTCGCTGTAGATCCATCACCGCATGTGTAGTCTGAAGTGGTATTTGAATATGACCAACCAACTCCAGTAGGTGATTCTACGAAAAGGAGCGTTTGAATGATAGCATTTCAGCGGTAAGAGGAGATTCTATTGGTGGAATTAATATTCAGACTTGACAAAGGAAGCAGTAGCCGACTCTAAAAAAACCCGCATCAAATCTACATCAACAAACAATCAAAATGGAAGTATTGACCGAAACAGGCATCGTGTGAAACAGTGCTGAAGAAAGACCTACCTATATGGAGTTGTCGTTTTGAGAATTGCCATGGAGCATAGCCTGCGTGGAACAATGAAAAGTTTTTTTTAATAAAGGTGCAACGCTAACGGAATTGAGGCACAATATTTGGTGTTATTTATTAATCCCTCAACGCATTTGAAAAGTGCATGTTTATATTTCATGTGAGTTTTGATATTAAATCATGAAGCTATTCATTTAAACTCACATGAATATTATTTGCACATAAAATGTTCATGGTTATAAAACACATGTTACTTAAGTGGATTTTCAATGAGGGTATAAGAGAAAAGTTTTGGAAAGTTTATTTGTAAAATAATGGATGGATAAAATGATTTTGGAGGGATAAGTTTTTTTTTATATTTTGTAATTTGTAATTTGGAGTGATAAGGAATTTTTTCTTATTTCTAAAATAATATTTTTGGAGAAATAAGGTGTGAGGGGTTATTTGTAAATGTTTATGGTAGTAATTTTTTTGGAGTAATAAGGAGATTTTATTTGTAATTTGTTTTTTGAGAGATAACTGTAGCATTGTAACTCAAAAGTAATTTTTCTTTGGGGGGGGGGGGGTTAACAATTTTTTTTAACAAGTTTTGCAAGAGCATCGTTGTAAAAGTCAAATTTTGAAAGTTACCTTGTAATTTTTGAGAAATTGACTAGAGCCAACTGCAAACCTCAGTCATTTTTTGTCTTGCTTCAACGACTATCGAGGGTCAAGGCCAAGCCCTGATAGATCGTGTTTTTTGCGTGGTGTGTTGTGTTGTCCATCTTGTCATTTCTGTTCTGATTCTTGGTGTGAAGCTTCAACACTACAATGTCTAAGTTGATTAAGTTGTTTTCTGATTTCGATAAACTTGAAGGCACAAAATCTTATAAAACATGGCACCGTCTCATCGAAAGCACTCTCATTTACAATGAATTATGGCAGGGTATATGTGATGGAGATATTAAGCCGAATAAACCCACAGATGCAACTGCACTAGCAAAATGGGAAGTTAAGAATGCCAAAACCTTAGCTCTTATTAAATCTTCTATGAATGATGAAATGTATGTCCATATAGAAAATGCTACAAATGCATGGTCTGCTTTGAAAACTTTTAAAGACCTCTTTGATACTTAGCCTGAATTAAAGAAAGTTGATCTACAATTAAAATTGTTGCAACAAAAGTTAACTGAAGGAGGTGATGTTCTTGAATACATCTCAAGACTTAAGAATATTAGGCAGAAAATCATTAATGCTGGTTTTCTAGCAATTGATGATAGCTTTATGGTCACAATTGTAATTGTTGGACTTCCTTCTTCCTACACACATTTTTTGGAGACTCTACAATTAACTGGGAAATTAGAGAAACTAAAGTTTGATGAACTCTGTGAAATGTTGACTCAACATGATAAAACTTTTGGGAAGAAGAAGAAAGTTGGTGAAGATGTTTTTCTCACAGAGGCAAGCACTAGTAAATCATCAGCAGACAGTTCTCGAGGGAAAGGCAGAGGCAATCAAAATTAAGCAGCACAAAGTCGAGGTCGAAGCCAAAGTAGAGGAAACAACTTTAACAGAGGCAACAGTTTAGGAAGGAATAATTTTCAAGGTAGAGGAAACAACCAAGGAAGAGGAAATTTTCAAGGACAAGGAAACAATAATCAAGGTAGAGGACAATCTCAACATAGAAGTCAAAGCAAAGGCAGAGGACAATCTTCAGGAAGAGGAAGAGACTTAAGTCAAATTATGTGTCGAAGATGTAACAAAGTTGGCCATTATGCTGAAGATTGTCGAACTTCACTTAATAAAATTCCCAAGTTTCAGCAACATTTAGCGCAATTTGCAAATGATCAAGATGATGATAACTCAGAATATGTTTTTACTTCCTCGCCAGCATCACAACTTTCATCCCATCTTAGAAGTGACTATGAAGATGCCTGGATCTTGGATTCAGGGGTAACTCAACACATGACTTGTCAACGTGATTTTTTTTGGAATTTTCAAGATTGCCAACTTAATTCCATTTTTCTTGCTGATGATACAAAGCATACTCCTTATGAAAAAGGAGCAGTTAAAGTTTTTCTCCCTGGCATTGGAGAAAAAATGATTTCCAATGTATGTCATGTACCAAGTTTTAAGAAAAATGTTCTCTCTTTAGTCACGATTCGACAAGCAGGACATCAGGTGATTATGGAAAATGGTTTAGTCAAGATTAATTCAGTCAATCAAAACTTGAAAACAATCATGACAGGTTATGAAGATGGGAAACTATTACAGATGAAAGGAACAATTATTCCAAGGCATTCTGATTTTGCACGGGTAGTGACTACAGGTATTTCACCTATAAGACTATGGCATGTAAGATATGTACATTTGAATTTTGAGAGTCTTGCTCAATTGCAGAAAGAAGGAATGGTTAAAGGACTCCCAACTTTCAAAAGGGAAAATGCAAAATGTGAAGCTTGCGTTTATGGCAAACAGTCGAGAAAGTTTTCCAACAAGTTCATGGCGTGCAAACAAGCGGCTACAACTAGTTCACAGTGATGTTTGTGGACCACTACAGACTTCCTTTGGTGGTTGCAAATATTTCTTACTATTCATTGATGATTTCAGTAGAATGACTTGGGTTTACTTCTTGAAGGACAAGTCAAAAGCATTTGAGAAGTTTAAAATTTTTCGCCAACTTGTTGAAAATGAAGTCAAAGAAAAGATAGGTACTCTTAGGATAGATAACGGGGGAGAATTCACTTCAAATGAATTCAAAACTTATTGCAGTGAAAATGTCATAAGACGACATCTTACTAATGTCTACACTCCACAACAAAATGGAGTAGTTGAAAGAATGAATCGCACCTTGCTAGGAATCGCGAGATCCATGTTAACTTTCAAGAGGTTAAGTCCAACATATTGGGCAGAAGCAATACATACAGCTATCTACTTAAGGAATAGATCTCCGACTGCTTCTTTAGACGGAATCACACCTTATGAAGCTTGGTTTGGTTTCAAACCTCGAGTTAAACATCATAGAGTTTTTGGATCAGTATGTTATGCCTTAGTTCCGAAAGAAAAACGAACTAAGCTTGACTCAAGAAGTTTAAAATGCACAATGATTGGCTATTCTGATGAGAAGAAAGGGTATCGACTTTTGACCAATGGAAAATTCATTGTGAGGAGGGATGTCATTTTTGATGAAACTGAGTAAAAGTGTTGAAGAAATTGAAAATCTTCTTAACAAGTTAGAAACTAAGGGAAGTAAAAGAAATGGAAAAATGCAAAGTCAACCAACTTCACCAAATTGGTATGAACTTGATTTTCCTTCCTCTGAAGATGAATCATCCAGTCCATCTACATGAACAACATCATCTCGGTCTTCTAGTAGTTCATCCGCATCTCCAAGAAGCATCAATTCTTCTGACAATGATTCTCCACATTCTTCACCTGAACGACGAACATCAGTTTATATTAATCCTCTTTACAATGATGGAGATTTTTCAGAAGCGCAAACAAGTGAGCACTAACTAACGAAATGGGCAGTTCAACTTTTGAAGATGTAAAGCCTGATGATCAAAATAAAACAGGCACCAGAAGGGCACATAGAAGTGAAGGTAATTTTGCCTTGATAGCAAATGATTTTACTGAACCTTCCACATACAAAGAAGCAGTAACACATAAAGAATTCCAACAGGCTATGGTTGAAGAATATCAGGCAGTAATAGATAACAACACTTGGAAACTTGTTGATTGTCCAGCAAATGTTAAACCCATAGGATGCAAATGGGTTTACAGAATTAAGTATAATCAAAAGGGAGAACTTGAAAAGTATAAAGCACGACTTGTCACAATACAGTATTAAAATACATCACCAATACCATGTTTTCCATCCATTTTGCTTCGTTTTCCACCTCCAAGTGACCATTAAAATGTTGGGGCAAAAGTAGATATTTATCCAAGAGGGCAAACACATATAATACCCATAAAAAATATGTTGTTATTGTAGAAAGTAGCCCCCAAATCTACATTTCCTTAGAAAAATCACAACTTTTACTATTTCCAACCTGAAATTTTAAAAAAGGGAACTTAGTTTACCACAGATCCCTAATTTCCACATATATAAAGGCTTGAGCTCTTTCCATTCATCCATGCACAATAGGTGCTTCTCAGCAAAATTGTAATAGAGATGTTCAGGAATTGTTCCTCTTAATAGTGCTTCAGCTTTTCATGCTACTTTCTCAGTCAACATAGAAGGAGATCTGCACACATCGAGGAAGGAAAATAACTTCCAAGGAGAAGGATTTGTAACCACATCTTTAAAAGAGACTATTCCTCGGGTGCTTTCTTTGATATTTCTATTGGTTACGTAGATATTCTTTGCATTATTTTAAATTATTTCTCCATGTCTATGGGAATAGTCTGTTCATGGGGGCTTCACCTTGTTAACCAATACCTTCTCATGTTCATTCATAAAGAATGTTTTAATTTTTTTTAAAATAAAGTCAATCGAAATTGGTTTGGGAGTAGATATGGGATGGTGGGGTCTTTTAGGTATTAGGGGGTATAAAAATGAGAATTTGGTAAAAAAAGGGAAAATTTATTAAAATAGGGCTATTTTTATTAGAGAGATATATTTAGAGTGGGGTATAAAAAAAATATTTTGGGATATTTTTAGAGATATCTAGTAAGATTAGAGGTATTCTTCAATATCCCATGTATAATAGTGTTATTACATGTGCAATGAGTGGAGACAATGTGAGCGTCTTTAGTTTCTTTCTTTACACATGAATACACTAGGGATTGAAGCTTTGCAAGGCATATTTAGTATGTGGTTTTCATATTCGAATTTCATTTTTAACATAGTTACCAAGTCAACAATAATTAAGACCTCAAAAAGAGAGCCTAACAAAAAAAAAAACCATATTTTTACGTTAAAAACACCAAAATCAAACACCAATCAAAAGTGGTGCTATTGATAGCACTTTTATTTTTCAAGACTAAAGATTAATGCCTTTTGCAACCATGAAATTAATAGCCTCATAATATTGTTAAATGAAACCTTAAAGTAAACCTTTACATGAAAACATGAGACTAATAGTGACACCTTTTTTAAATCAGTTGACACTATTTTTTTACCTAAGATCAAAATTGCAAATAATTTTGAAACCATGGATTTGATAAGTGTTGTTGTTATAACCAAATTATTAAAGTCAACCCCTGAATTGAAATGTGGTGTTCCTAATAGCACCCCCATTTTTTTTTGGGTGCAAAAGTTACTATTGCTTTTAAATCATTTCCTTCTAACTTTGTATCATTCTAACTAAAATCTTAAAATCAACCCTTGAATAAAAAAATGTTATTAGTAATGCCATTTTCTTCTTCACAGTAAAAAATATCTTCTATTTATTCAAGCTTAAAATTATTATTTTTAAATAATAACCTTTAAAAACTAAAATAAGTGCTTAAAAAGGAAAAAGGATTAAAATGTATAAAAATAAGAGAAAAACAAAAAACAAAAAACAAAAAAAACACTTCTAAATCGAAGGGGAAAAAGTAGGAATAAGAAGGAAAAATCACATTATATAAAAAAATAATTTAAAAATAAAATGTGAAAAATATTACAAAATTTCAAAAATAAAATAGACTTGAAGAATTATAAAATAAAATTATACTAAAAAAACACATACATATAATAAATACCAAAAAGAAAATTTCAATTAATTAAACTAAGATGTGATTTTATTGAAGATAATGATGTAATGTTCTATTATGTATGTTATTTTAAAACATTTTGACTTTGTCAAATACATAAAAATAAACAAAAATTAAATTAAAATTAAAAGCAAAATGATTAATCATTAAACTAGTTTAGATCCATCTTAACTCGGGATCCATCAAATGCCTATAGGAAAACCTCTAGATGTTGAGACCTTTCCTCATGTTTTATACTAAAAATTGAATGCAATGGGAAATGGACATTTCTAAACCCTAATTGCTATTTTAAAACTTGATATTCTCATATTTCACTGATGAATCCAAAATCTCCCCCTTTCGCACATACTAATATTCCTCACTTATCCCACGCAATGATGTGTACCATTCACCCGATGCCATGTCTACTATTAAGGTATTGCAAACATGCCCTTATAAAAAGTGCAACTTCTTTCACTCAAGTACCTAATACCGAATATCACCAAAAATATAAAACAATACATAGTTGCACAACGAACACATCTAGATTATGTAATATGATGTTCATAAAAAGTTGGTGGAGAATTGAGCATCGGGGTAGGTAGGGAAGCATTAAGGAAAGAAAGAAAGGTCAGTAAGGAGCAAGCAAATAAGTAGTATCCTTAGTAAAATTTCCTAGGGTATCGCATGAGTGACCGCAAGTGACTCTTAATGCTTTTTTTTTCCATAGTAATGACCATGGGTGGGCCTAGGGCCATATGCCCATTATGCTCAACTATCAGAGCTTAACCTAGGAAAACCCAAAGGGTCAAATCCAAACCTTGTGACAAAGTGCCATAGGATTGGTAGGGGGGATTAAACCGATTGGGCTAGCCGTCAGAGCTTACTCTTATTCAATTTATCACCACTAATCTGGTTCCTCAACCAACCCTTGTATAACATCCACATTGTCCACCCTTCAGAGGTGGGATAATAAGTTCCAACCAACTGCATCCCTTAGCATAGTGGGATTGAAGCTTGTGTGAATGGGTTTAAGGCAATAGAGATCCATATTCATGTTTTGGTTAACTGTATTGTTTTAAGCTCATGTATAAGATGTAGTAATATGATTACATTTGTATTTAAAAAAGACGTTTGCATCTTAAGAAATTTGATTTTTATGGGCTTGATGAATCCGGGGTTAAGATGAATCGAAAAAAGTTAATAACCTTAAAAAAAAATAAAAAATAAAAAACAAAAAACCATTAAAATAATACAAAAATTGATATATATTTCATGCAAGTTCATAGGGTCATAAACCATTTGAGAGATAGACACCATCATAACTTTCAGTCCATGGCAAGTGAAGGCCAAAAACATAGTCTCGTCGTAGTGGAGATGTGATTGTTCTTCCTTTAGAAGTGTTTATGCTAAAGTTTTTTCGAGACATGTTCAAAAGAATTGAGAACAAATCCATGTGTCTACGGAACAGGGATAGCAGTTGTCTTCACGTCTAGAAGAAGAAAGAGTTGCGGAATCGACGATTTCCATATGTTTTCCTTTGCTAGGAAGACTCCACATAAACTATTTCGACGTCAAGCGAGGGACAATAATCCAACAAATAAGAACGAAAAATTATCGTACCTGTTAAGAAAATCACATGGTTTGGTACATGAAAGGGATGGGCTCCCAACAAACACGCACTCAATTGGATTCCAACCAAGGTTAAATTTGACGGGTACCCCTGCCCATCATAGAATTGTTTTATGATGGTTTTACTTTTAAAATTCCCTTCATATGACTTTCAAAATTTACTTTTGCTAGTTTGGTCTAACCTATGCAAATTATATTCATAATTGTTCTTTCATGAAAATTTAATTGTTCTTTCATGAAAATTTTGAATATATATATTGTTGCTAAGTTTAAGGTATCATGATTCTGAATTTATTGCTCCAATTTTCTCACATGGCATGTAGTGAGCATTAATTCTTTTACCAAGCTTTAGATGCCTTCCATGAACAAAAAATTATTTAACCTATAAGAATATACTCGAAATTCAAGGACAATATAGATTTTAACTATTTCAATATTACATCATGCAAAAGATAATAGAAGAGCATGTTTTGAATTATATCTTTTAAATAGAGAAGCCATAATATATATTGATGAATTGCAACTAGCATATATGCTCATTGGCTCGAAATATGAACAAATGAGACTAGTCACTACATTAATTGTATTTGTTGCATAGTAATGATATGATGGAATTCCAATGGTATTTGGGGAAAGCCCTATAATATCATAATGATATCATGGAATGGTAGAGGTATTTGAGGAAAGAGGTATCATATAACAACATATAATCCACAAAGAAATGTAAGACCATGTCACATGAGTGAAAGAATGAACAATAGGCTACTATGCAATTGATATCATCCGAATGCAACTTGATAATGGGCATCATCAACAATTGGAAATCAGACGGGTGTTAGAATAAACAAGAAAAGAAGAGGCAAAATGTAGAGTAAGTTAATCAAATTAAAACCCTCAGCTCCCAAAGACTGATATCATCAGACCAATAGTAGCAAGGATTGACACTGGAATATATGACCCACAATATCTTCATAAACTGCTACTCCATAGGGTTCATAAACAAAGGGATTTTATGTTCATAACGATGCAACACTTATGCAATGACTCGATGGTCATTGAGCCTATCATAAAATATCAGAGAAACTAGAGAATACTATAGGGTGTGTGCTAGAAAGTTCAAATGGATCCTTTATTTATCTGCATGTGGGAAGTATAGAATCATTTAATTTGACATGCCTGAAATGCATTCTAATTGGTTATGTTGTAATAAATCTAAATGTAATTTGTCTTGAAACAAATTCCTCTCTATAACCATAATGACACAAGAAATAAGATATTGAAAGGAACTAAACAGAGGGTTACCTTATGAATATTGTTCCATAACAGTGACGTTCACTATGCCCGTTGCACTACTTACTGTATTCTAGCAAAGAAGATGGAACTTACGAGATAAAACCCTCTCGACCCACCAAGAGTTGAGACCTGCTACTCTCTCAGTTCTCAATTTTTTTGAAAATTTGGAACACATTTATGAGTGAGTCAGGACTCGTGACATTTGAATTTTCAAACAAATTGAGGGCTACGCCACATATAGATTGAGCCTTGCAAAATCCCTTGAGGAAAAAATTGGCATATAACAAAGAATATGAGAAAATTTGTGTAAGTTCAGCTATATGAGTTTTAACATAAAGTGAGAAGCCATACACAAAAAAGGAAAAGCCAAATTTCCAAGGTATAGTGCTTTTATTGAAATCTATAATGTATTTTTTTTTTATTCTTCTATACGTTTACAAAAACAAGGGAATATTTTTTTAAATACAAGCACACCCATACTTTTCCAAACCATGATATACCTAATGTCCAAAGGATTTCTAAGAGCCTATAGTTTTACAAAGTATTTGAATGCTTCAACTTAACTTTTTACAAAGCCAAGCTTAAAGTTCTTTAAAGTTAGAGTGCTCTTTTTAATAGGTTGCACCCACTTCTACTTCATTTGAAAGGTGTAAAAGTTAGACTTACTTACTTTTCTTTATAACTCATAACATATAAAATAAGCCACACTAAAATTATTCTTTGTTCCTAAAGAATCAATCATATGATATGTAAAAAAATGGTTAAACACACTTATTTTATGACTCAGCTATAGTAAAACAGGTGAACTTCCTATATCATAATCATATGTTCCAAAATATCGATTCAATCATGTGAGATGAGATGGCCGTGGTTTACACAAATAATCCAAAGTTAAAAAAATGATATTTGTATGTAACCATCAGTTCAAAGTCTCCATCGATGATAAAACATAGAAGAAGGTAGGCTTAGGAAATGGGAATAGGCCATGTTCTTCCCATATTTAGCATTCAAGGAACACAAGCCTGGCTAATGCCCTCTTTACATGTAAAGGAACATGAAAAGTACAAATTTATTAATATTTTATCAACATTTCTATTATTCTCTAGAAAAAGGTTGGTATTAAGATTCTAGGAAACTCTCTCAAAATAATGACAAGTTGTTTTGAGATATAAGAGGTATATCCCTGAAGCCTAAATGTTTTAAGATGTGGCCAATCATAATTATTCATTTTTTAAGATGTGTCTGATCTTAATTATTATAGAGACTTTCAATTTCTGCCTTGTATAAAGTTATGATAAAATTTCTATTTTATACTTCAGAATTGTCCAGAAAACCTTAAACACAACAGTTAGGGTAGTATAAGTGATAACTTGAATACTTACACTTCTCCCAAAAAATCGATTATGTGAAAGTTCGAGGACTAAAGATAATGGCAAGTTTGTCTAGTCCGGTATAACATATTGTTTAATGCAATCATCCTGCGAGGAAAATCATTTGAAAGGGCGTAGATATGTCTCGAAAGGTTTTCTTGGGGATAGAGCTTTCTTCCCGGATTTTTTAGAGGTCTGCGACAGAACAAACCACTGGGAAACTCATTACCCACCACAGAAAAAATGTTTTGGACTTTGCATTGACATGCGCTCCACATAAGTTGAAAATGGTCTTGCATAGTCGTGATATGAATTCCCTTCTGCCTTTCCTGCCTTCGTCTTGGGGTTAGAATATGACACCCCAAAGTTTGCAGTACAGGTGAGTCCTCGACGATTAGGAGGTGAGGTCCCCTCATCATCTTCAGAGTCCATGATAACAGATGTAGAGGTAGCTCCCTTTACATTTTGAAGGAACAAGCCATTTATGTGATGAACTGAATCGTCGGTCTTGGAGTTCTGGCCTTTTCTGTATGTCTATGGCATTGGGCACTTTGGTGAATTTTCTTAAAGATGTTCAAAATTTTGGTCTCGCACTTACATAAAATCATTGAGTTCGAAAAATAATTGCTTTCTTGCTTGACAGTAATATGACATAATGATTCGAGGAGGGAACTCTTAAATTATGTTGGATGGGTCTCGAGTGTCCGAGACTCAAATGGTGGCACTATTGCCATTTTTTCCTGGTTGGTTGCATATAGGGTAAGGAAGATACTCGAAACACTTGAGGACCTCGTCTATATATATAGGACAAATTGATGAGGTCCTCAAGTGTTGTGGGTACCCCTCAACAGATCTTCCTTATCCTTCATTCAATATGCCACAAATCGACGAGGTCCTGAAGTGTTGCGGGTACCCTGATCAAATCTTCCAAACGCTTAATTCAATACGCCACCAACCAAGAAAAAATGGCAATTGTCCCACCATTCAAGTCTCCAACAATCGAGATCCGTCCAACATAATTTAAGAGTTCCCGTGCTTAATATATATAGAGAGAGATATAATGTTTGAAACCTGTAATTTTTTTATATGGCAGTCATTATGACAATTTTTTAAATTATTAGCAAGTCAATCATGACGTGTTTATTTTGACATAATCTGTCTTTGACGACTAAAAACAATGACAATGTGTAAACGAGCATCAATTTTTAAGTGTGATTCCAACCATTAAATAATAAAAAACTTCTTCTCCTCACTTTGTGAAATCTTTGCAAGGAGGCTGGAAATGTCATAGTCAAGAAGGGGTCTTCACGCTGCTAAAATGTCTCTTCATTATCACATGTTCAAGCACCAAGATTATGAAAATAGGTGTTTTTCCGAAAGTTATGTGGGTTTCATTGGTTTATGCAAGCGTTATTAGATTAATGTTTATAAAATGAGAGCCATTATGTCAAAAAAAAAATTGGGTATAAAATTTAAAAATAAACGGTGTAAAAGTCAACAAATAAGGGGTCTCACCTCAAGAAAATTGAATACAGAGGAATCCTTGATAACAATAATATTGAAGAAATTTAACTTTAGAGCTAGACCACTAGAGTTAAATTGACTCATTTGACATAGAAAATTACTTGAAAAAAAACTATATTTATTAAAACTATATATATTATTAATTTTTGTATGTTAGCTTGACCCATTAAATATTTGTCATTATTTTATAACACTCACTATTATCAATAAACTAGTCTAGATCTATCTAACTCCAGTTCTATCATGTACTGAGAGGGATCAAATCCCCAGAGGTGCAAACCTTCTTTTTGGAGTGTATAATTTGAGGAAAGGTTTGCACCTCAAGGGATTTGATCCCTCCCGACGAATGATAGATCTGGAGTTAGATGGATCTAGGTTGGTAGAAGTTGAGGGCGACAATGTCATATTTTTAGATTATCATTATTATGTATATGTTTGAGTTAAACTTCATACTTTCAAATTTTACATTATGTTTTATTTCCGTGACATGACCATATACTTTTGTTCTGTAATTTATTTTATGTTGCTTGCCTTGAATGCTTTGTACGTCGGTGTTTGGATATTTCAAGTGATTTGTGTGTGTTTATGTTTGGATGATTTGAGTGGTTTGTGTGTTTGTGTTTGGATTTGGATGGTATTTTTTTTAATGTTACAATTTTTGTGTTATATTTCTATATGTTTATGTAATTTTCTATTAGTAATTAGATGGTGATTAAGAAGGAAGACAATCTTGTCAATAGCTTACAGGAGGATTGATATTGCACATCTATTTCATTTAATTTTAGGTGTCATAGATCTTGAAAACTAATTATTTCTTAATAGTGACCCTGTAAGTATTACTAAATATATATTGAAGAGTAGTTTAAATTTTAAATTTCTCTGAGTTACCTCAATCTCTTGAGATGATAAATATTGTTAACAACTTTAATTATGAAAAATGATGAAACAAAAAAATTGTTTGCAAAGTGACAATGTAATAGTGTTGGATGGAAAAAAATTGAATATAAGAGTGTAGTTAATTACAAATAGTCATCATTGTGATCAATTTCAACTATTTTCTTCTACTATTATTATTGTCACCCCTTTTAGTTTTTCCATATTTTCATATTTATTATATGAAATGTTCAGTTGAAAGCATAAACCATTCAAATATTTAACTCGAGCTATTGTAGTAAACATATTTTCTTTTCTTTCTTGCTCTACAATATTAATAGATTGAATTACTATAACAAAAACATAAATACACATTGTCAATAATTTTTTTGTGCTTACACTAAAATCAATCACAATGTTAATCTAATCACTTCAAAATTAATGTACCATTATACATCCAGTTACATCAAATCAGAAATCAACATCTACACAGAATTAATGCATCTAGTGAAAGCAATCAAATATAATAAAAAACCAACATCTATGCTGAAATCAATACATCTAGTGCAAGCAATCAAATATAATTAGAAATCAAAATATACACTAAAATAAATGCATCTAGTACAAGCAATCAAATAGAATTAGAAAACATATACACTAAAATCAATGTATCTAGTGTAAGCAATCCAATAGGATTAAAAATCACATTTACACTAAAATCAATGCATCTAGTGCAAGCAATTAAATATCATTAGAAATTAGTGCATTTAGTGCAAGAAATCAAATAAGATTATAAATCGCCATCTACAATGACATCAATGCATTTAGTGCAAGCAATCAAATAGGATTATAAAAGATCATCTACACTAAAATCCATCCATCTAGTGCAACCAATGAAATAGAATTAGATAACATGTACACTGAAATCAATGCATCTACTGAAAGAAATTAACTAGCATTAGAAATCAACATCTACACTGAAACCAATGCATCTAGTGCAAACAATAAAATATCATTAAAATTCAACCTCTACACTAAAATCAATGCTTCTAGTACAAGATACCATATAGTATTAGAAATCACCATGTATGTTAAAATCAATGCATCTAGTGTAAGAAATATTATTCCCTCTCTCCCCCCTCCATCTGTATTTATGTCTCCCTCCATCTCTCCTTTCTATCTCTACCTGACCGCCAAACATACACACTTTCTCTCCCTCTCTCCCTCTCCACTCTCTCTCTCTATGTCTTTTTTCTTCCCTCCCTCTCTCCCCTTCCAACACATCTCTTTGTCCCTCCTCTATCTCCCTCCCTCTCTCCTCCTCTCTCTCATCCTTCCTCTCTATCCCTTTCTCTCTCCCCAACTCTCTCTCTCTCTCTCTCTCTCCAACACTCTCGCTTTCTCCCTCCCTATATCCTTCTCTCTCTCCTCGTATATCCCCCCTCCATATTTATATCTCCCTCTCTCTCACTCACTCCTCTCCTTCTCTCTCTCTGTATTCCTCGTCTCCCCTCTAATTTATTTTATCTTCTTCAGTGCAAGCAATGAAATAGGATTAGAAATCACCATCTACACTTAAATCAATGCATGTAGTGCAAAAAAATTTCTTCCCTCTCTCCCCCTTCCTTCTATATCTATATCCCCCTCCATCACTCCTTCTTTGTTTCTCTATCTTACCCCCCAAACACAGATTTTCTCTCTCTCTCCCTCCATATGTATCTATCTCTCCCTCTCTCTATCTCTCTCTTCTTCTCTATCTTCACCTTCTATCTATATCTCTATCTCCCTCTATCTCTCTTTTGTCTTTCTATATCACCCCCAAAACATACACATTGTTTCTATATATCTATCTATCTCTCCCTCCCTCTTCCTTTCCCTCACTCTCTCTCTTCCCCTTCTCTCCCTCTCTCCATCTCCCTTACCACTCCCTGTCACTCTCTCCACCTTTCTCTCTATGTGTCTTTCTTCTTACTTTCCTCTCTCTCTCTCTCTCCCTG
>APFE031234681.1:0-25332 GCA_000404065.3 Pinus taeda
AGTTCAGGACCCGAAAAAACTGCTAAAAATAGTAAATTGTGCTACAATTACGGAAACTGAAAAACTGAAAGAGACAGTTGCGGGGGTCCAAATGGGATAGGTGGGTGGCCACCAACATCCACCTGGATCATTCATGCATTCACTGCAAGAAGGATGGGCATGATGATGAACACTGTTGGTGTTTGCATTCGGAGCTGAAACCCAAGAAGTTCGGTGGTAAGAAGAAGAACACTGTTGCTGCTATTCAAAAAGATTTGGGGTCAGACTCAGGTGATGAAACAACAACCACAACCACATGTATAAAAGGTAAAAATTCTGAAGCATCTAATAGTAGTTTTGCACAATATATTGATAATTAAGACAATGAGAGGAAAATAAATGAGCCTTTTCATATTAGAGTTATTTCCAAGCATTAAAAGATTGATACTTTATTTGATAGTGGTTCACAAGTAAACTTGACTTCTGAAACAATTGTAAAGAAGTTGGGCTTACTAACAACACCTCACAAGAAGCCATATCCATTAGGTTGGATATGTGATAAAGCAAAGCTACAAGTGACTAGACAATGTAAACTTAGGTTTGCTATTGGGTCAACTTTTGTAGATGAGGTTGAGTTAGATGTATTTCCCTTGGATATATGTGGTATTGTTTTAGGAAGTCCTTACTTGTATGATAGAAAGGCCATTTTCTATAGAATTGAAAATAAGTATCAACTCACAAAAGATGGACTAGAATATATTGTAAGAGCTCATCAACTCAGAAATAACTACACTCTCATAAACTCAGGGCAGATGAAAAGAATTGTAAATTCATGCAAACAATTTTTACTAATGGTTGTGAAGGAAAAGACCCCTGATAAAACCAATGCATTGGAAGGCTGTGATGCTAAACAAAACGCTGATTTAGAAAAAGTTGTTTCAGAATATGATATCCTATTTCAAGAACCTAAAGGTCTGCCACCCAAAAGGGAAATAGTACATGATATTCATTTGCAACAAGATGCTACATTGCCTAACATCGGAATGTACAGGGTATCCGCTTTAGAGAATGCAGAGATCAAGAAGTAAGTACAAGATTTGTTTGATAAAGGGTTCATCAGACCAAGCACATCACCATGTGGATCTCCAATTGTGTTGGTGAGAAAAAAAGATGGTTTGTGGAGGATGTGCATTGATTACAAAGCACTAAATAAAATAATGATCAAGAATCGTCATCCTCTTCCTCGCATAGATGATCTATTAGATCAGCTGAAAGAAGTTGTTTACTTTTCCAAGTTGGACTTGCGTAGTGGGTGTCATCAGGTTAGAGTAGTAGAACAAGATGCATGGAAGACTGCTTTCAAAACAAAGCAAGGCCTGTATGAATGGCTGGTTATGCCTTTTGGCCTTACTAATGGACGAAACATGCTAAGGGGGGTGGAATGTTAAATACCTAGGGGGGTAATATGGGGTACCGAGGGAGGTACCCAAGGTAATAATGTAATAATGGGATGGGCCATAGTAATAAATAAGGTGGTTAACCCATGTCATGTAAAGGACCACAAGTAGTTAATAATAATGTAATGGGCCCATGGTATTAGTTAATGGTACGAGTAAACCATGGTATTGATGCATGGTATTGTATGTATGAGGCCTATATAGAGGCTAGAGACTTGACATGGAGAGATATGAAGAGAAGTATTCTTGTATGAACATGCATATGGCTTGTGGAGTGTTCTCCTTCCTTAAGGAGTGAATGTATGGTGTTGCCCTACCTTAAGGGTTTGATAATAAAGAAGCATTTCTATCTTTTTATTATTGGGTTATTTCTATTATCTTATACTTTTGGATCAGATATACAACAGATGTACTCAGGCCTTTTATTGATGATTTTGTAATTGTATATTTATATGACATTCTTGTTTTTAGTAAAACATGGGAAGAACATTTAAAACATGTAAAGTAGACTTTAAATGTTTTGAAAAGAGAAAACCTCTATGTTAAGTTATCAAAATGTGAATTTGGCAAAACATCTTTGAATTATTTGGTTCATATTATAGGGGGTGGTGAATTGAAGTTAGATCCATCTAAGGTTGAAGTCATTATGAACTAGCCTAAACCCAAATTTTCTATAGAAGTTAGGAGCTTCCTAGGAGCAACACAATATTGGAGAAAGTTTATTGCTAACTTTTCCTTGATTGCAGCTCCCTTACATGCTTTAACATAATTGAACAAGGTGTTTCAGTGGGGAGGCAAACAACAGAAAGCCTTTGACACCTTGAAAGAAAAGATAAGTATAACACCAGTACTGGCATTGCTAGATCTTCAAAGACCATTTGAGATTGAAACAGATGCCAGTGACTATGCCATGGGAGCAGTGTTGATGCAACATGGTAAACCCATATGTTATCATTCTGAGACATTTAATTTTGCATTTGTTAATTATCCCACATATGATAAAGAATTGTATGCATTAGTACAGAGTGTGAAAAAGTGGAAACATTACCTAATGGGAAAAAATACAGTTATACATATTGATCATCAACCACTTCAATATTTACACTCACAAACTAAATTGCAGCAATGAAGACACTATAGGTGGATGGGTTTTCTACAACAATTTCATCTTGTCATCGGATATAAGAAAGGCATACACAATAAGGTTGCAGATATGTTATCCATACCAATCATAAATGCATCTACTATACTTAAGCATAACTTAGTATTGCATGAAATCTACATTGAACAATATGCTCAAGATGTAGATTTTAAAGATGTATATGCAACTTTAAGTCATGGAGAACAAGTAAAAGAATTGGATTATCATGTTAAGGACCAAATCTTATATCATTTGGGAAAGTTATGCATTCCTCAAACTAAAAGAGTTAACATAATCCAAGAAGCACATACTTCTCTAATATCAGGTCATTTTGGTGTAAGTGAAACAGTTTCACAACTACAAAGATTCTGTTATTGGCCAAGAATGCATGAAACAATTTCTAGATATATTAAAAGGTATACCATGTGTGCTGAAAGCAAGCCCAAAAATAGAAAATTAGGTTTGTACACTCCACTTCTAGTTCCTTCTCATCCTTGGGAATGTTTTTCCATGGACTTTGTTGGGGGATTGCCAAAATATAGAAAAGGTCATGATTATTTGTATGTTATTGTGGATAGGTTCAACAAAATGTGTATTTTAATACCTTGTAACAAGAAGATTATATTTGAACAAACAACAAAGTTGTTCTTTCAGCATGTATGGGTTCATTTTGGGTTACCCACTTCTATTGTATCTGATCGAGATTCCTAATTGGTTGGGAAGTTTTGGTCTAGTCTATGGGAGTTGATGGACACCAGATTGAAAAAGAGCACAACATTTCATCCACAAACAGATGGCCAAATAGAGGTGGTCAACAGGACAGTGATGCAGTTGCTCAGAGGCTATTGTAGCAAGCATCCCAAGCTTTAGGATGAACATTTGTGTTATGTGCAACATGCTTACGACCGTGCTAAGAACTCTTCTACACAAAGATCTACTTTTGAGACTTGTTTTGGTTTTACACTAAGGTCTCCCTTGGATTTTGTCTTTAGTAAAGACATAGTAGTTGATGGACCCAATGATGTGGAAAAAGCAACCATGTTCATTGAATAGATCTAAGAAATTCACCAGGCAGTGCAGGAACACTTGGAAAAGAGCCAAGCTAAGTATAAGGAAAGGCATGATAAGCATTGACTTGAGCATAGCTTCCAAGTTGGTGATCAAGTCTGGTTGTACATTAGCAAAGGCAGAATTGAAGGTGAGGGTAAGAAGCTGAAGTCAATAATGTATGGGCCTTTCAAGATACTTGAAAAAATTAGTGAGAACGCTTTTCGCTTTGATTTGCCAGCTTACATGCACATCTATTCAATAGTTAATGCAAAGAACTTAGGACTATTTGAGCCTTCATTGGTTGAAGATCCCGAAGAGAAAGGTTATTTTCCTTCTATTGATGATCTGTTTCCTGAATATCTCAATGAGTTGCAATAAGATATAGTTTTGGATAGGAAGGTGAGAACTATGCGCAAAGGGGATGTTGAGTACCTCGGAATCGGACTCAAAGGTTCAAAACCAAGCAGTGCAATATGGATAGGGATTGGACAAGTGAGGATGTTGTATCCTCACTTGATGGATGCTTAAAAACCAACTTTTGGTGGTCCAAAAGCCTTTTCAGTGGGAAGGCATGATCTAAAATGGATCCAAAACACCCTCTAAGTCTTCAAACATTCAAAAATATCGCATGAGAAGAAGTTTTAGAAAATTCAGATAACACTATTAGAAGGCAAAAACATAAAGAAAATATGAAATGAAGTCTATTGGAGGTCAAAGGAGAAATGCACAGGAGACATTAGATCTGGCTGATCAATAGTCTAGATCCGCTCGGCAAATCGCAATCGGCGGTGGCAAGCGGAGGCTATCAGCGGAGACCACATGGGATATGTGCCAGTGATTAGTGGGGTCAACGAGGACTGTCGATCAAGCGCGTAGATCGACGGCCCAAGTTGAATTGCAATGTCGCGTCAACAAACCATAGGGGAGCGCTTATAAACAGCCCGAGGGTATGTACGATATACGATTGCGATCAATTGCATCACAACATCGCATCGACGTATTATTGTGGAGTGGGGCCAATATATACATAACTCGCGATAGCTGGACCCGATGGAGATATAGGTGATATTTCATATATTTTGAGATCTGGAAAACGACATTTTCCTTTGTATTTGTGTTTTTCGCTAAATAAACGAAATATGAAGGAAAAGTGCCGACACGATGAAACCGGACTCGAAAGGGTTTATGAATGCATATGTATAACATTTCAAGTCTGCCATAAATCCCTTTTGCAATATTTTCAGTGTTTAATGTATTTTATTGATACAAAGGAAACAAGCGGGATTTCAGGCAGGCCGAAGGCAGTAAGTGGTTTTGGCCGGGCTTCGCTTGAGCCCATACACTGGCTACCATGTGGCCAGGCTCCGCCTGAGCCCATACACTGGCTACCACGTGGCCAAGCCCTGGAGAGAGAAAACCACCCTTTTCGGGCGGTTAACACTCGTACGAATGAGCTGCCCAAAATGAACCTTAGCCATTGGACAAGATCTCTTAGATCAACAATGGAGATGCGATAAGTCATATAAAGACAGACCTGATAGGAGTTGTAAGGTAGAATTCATAATAATTCAAACCCGATTAATGACAGTTCGATGAATTTTCACAGTTTTTAGTGTATTTCTCTGTGTAAATAGAGAATGTTGGTTTTGGGGATTTCAAAGGCCCAATGCTCCATTCTGTTACAGAACAAGTGGATGCCATCCCTGAAGGTGTTTAACAATGATTGCTAACACTCAGAGGGGGATTTGAGCGGTCAGAGGTCGAGGAACTAGAGAGCCCGAGAAGGAGAAACAAATAGACAATGTTGATTGGCTTTAAAGCCAATGACTAACAGAAAACAGAGGCAAGAAGTGTTGAGATAGAGAGAAAATAGAGACAGAGAGTTAGTGAGGAGAGCTTGTGTACTCAGAAAGACTTGGGGGATCCAAGTAAAGCCTTGTTGTTTTTTATTTGTTGTGTGAGACTCAAATTGAGCTCACTTTTGTAAAAACTCTGCTTCTGAGACATAACAAAGAAGTCACCACTGAAGGCTGGACCAGGAGACATAGCACATGAGAGTTGGGTGAACTCCTTATTAAACTTGGTGTGTTTATGTGTGTTTGTCTATTATGTTCTTTAACTACTTCATTGTCTATGTATTTTGCAATCTTATCGATCCATTGCACAAAGTAACATAGGCAAATCCATGCACATGAGTCTGTAATACCTTAATAATTGTCTAAGATCTCATTATTAGATCAAGGAGGGAGGGAGTGATATATACATACGAAGAGAGAGGGCATGTCTATTTGGTGGGGGGGGTGAGATAGAGAGACAAATAAGGAGAGATGGAGTGAGATATAAATATAGATGGAGGGGGGAGAGAAAGGAAAGAAAATTTCTTGCACTATATGCATTGATTTCATTGTAGAGATGCTGATTTCTAATCCTATTTGATTTCTTGCACTAAATGCAATGATTTATGTGTAGATGTTGATTTCTAATTCTATTTCATTTATTGCATCAGATGCATCAATTTCATTAAAGATGTTAATTTATGATCATGTTTGATTGGGCTTGCATTAGATGCATTGATTCCAATGCATTAATTTTAGTATAGATGTTGATTCCTAATCCTATTCTATTTCTAGCTCTGGATGCATTGATTTCAATGTAGATGTTGATTTATAATCATATTTCATTGCTTGCATTAGATGCATTGATTTCAGCGTACGTGTTGATTTGTAATCCTATTTGACTTTTTGCATTATATGCATTGATTTCAATGTAGATGTTGATTTCTCATCCTACTTGATTGCTTGTATTAGGTGCATTGATTTTAGTGAAGATGTTGATTTTTGATTTGATGTAACTAGATGTATGGTGTACGTTAATTTCAAGATAATTAGATTAACATTGTGCATTGATTTTAGTGTAAGCACAAAAAAATTATTGATGACATGCATTATGACTAAGCTCTTGTAGATAACCTCAAATGAAATAAAATAAAATAAAACTTATTTGTAACTTTTACATCTCCACATATTTTAAAATTGAATAGAACTTATTTCAATCATATTTGAGTTTTTTAAAATTGAATAAAATTTATTTCAATCATAAGCAATTGATTGAAATGCTTGGACAACTAAGTAAATTTAGGGAAGTGGATAACATTATATAAAATTATAGAAATCTTATCATATATTGTTTTTTGACCTATATTAAATTCTAGTACGATTGACTTATATCATGCTGTGGCTAAGCACTTGTAGATAATCTCAAAATAAAATATTGAATAAGACTCATTTGTTGTTTACATGGTATATTTTAAAATAGAATAAAACTTATTTCAATCCTACTTGTGTTTTTTAATTGAGCATTGAGATAAGAAATTGATTGAAATACTTAAAAAAGTTAAGCATGCAATGGTATATGGGTGGGTCACAAAAATTTTCATATATAGATTTTTATTATAATATGGATGACTTTAGAATTCAAAGAATTTATTTTTAAAATTGAATTGTAATAACATACATGTTGATTGCACTAAAAGACACTTTCTACTTGAGCCAATATGAAGCCTGATTGTAATTCTTTCCATGCTCGATATTAAATTGATACATGATACATTTTAGTTCATTTCAAGTATCCAAGTGACTTGCATCATAGTAAGATTGTACTTACATCATATTATAACTAAGTTCTCAAGTAGATGGCCTCAAAATAAATAAAATTGATTACAACTTATTTGTTGTTTACTAGACATCTTTAAAAATTGAATTAAAAACTTATTTCAATCCTAGTTGTGTTTTTTAATTCAACCATCATATGCTTTATTTAATTTTAAGTATCAAAGTGACTTGCATCATAAGTTAATATTGTACTTATTTTCTTCGTCTACGAAACTAGAAATCATAATTGTTATGTTTTTTAATAAAAGTTATAGTATACATAGATTTTTTTTTTTTAAACAAGAAAAATAATTTTAACAGATCCATAAACTGAAATAATGTATCAATAAACTATCCATACGAAAATATTTACAAATTACAAATATCACATGAGCATCCAAAAATTGAAATAATAAGTATCCATAAACTGAAATAATGTTCATGTACAACCATAAAATGTCTATGTATGATAATACACAAATTTTGTATCATGTGTGAATGTGCCCTATGAAATGGACCTGAAAATATACAAACTATCCACTCTAAGTACCACCAGAACTCATATGTGAGTTCCACTATGTAAAGTGAGTGTCCATAAGTTGGTCTTACAATATGACACATTCAATTCAAACTAGATCATTATTTGTAAAAAATAAAAAATATGGAGATAAATGATTTTGAACCACAATTTTAATTACATATATGAATCTACTAATCTCAGACAAGTCCAAATGCAAGTCAGATAGGATGTGGTTCTGATGAATCTGGGTTTGGTACCCCCTTTCCTGTAGCTCAATGATTGGGGTTTGCATCAATGGACCGACATCGTCAATGCCTCTATACCCAACATCCCACTCATGCGCCCACATAACTGTGACATCAATAACACTCTGCATATGAGCCTCTGTACACAATGGCAAGGATACATTATAATTAGTCTACGAATTAATTAACACATGCATAACTTAGAAAAAGAAAATGTTGAAATCTTAGGGATATAAATGTTTACCTCAACTGCTAGTCCAGGTGGAGATGGAGGAGAATCCATGGAAACATGCTATGGTGGAGGATGGCCTAGCTGTTAAACTACCCCGTCGGATGACCTCATAAGCTCATCCATGTAGTTGGGTTGTGTCTACATGTTATCATGAAATTATTAATGTAAATGTAATTTAATACGAACTAGAAATTAATATAAATACTTATGCATAATTTGATAATAAGAGTCAAAAGTTTTGGATATATATGTACCTCATCTATGTCATGTAGGCCATGCACCCTCCAAGTGTCATAGATGGCATCACGATACATACATGTATATGAAAAAAAATGGTCAGTGGGTAAAAACATGAGAAATTAATCATCATATAAAGGAATTGGCAGCTCACGAGGTCAATGTGGTGGTATACTAATCTCTCCATGCAATGAAACACGTGCACTAACCAATGACGTCTGCATGTGATCTGTAATGCTATCCCTAGTCTCAATACCATATTGTGACAACTACTTTAACTTTGTCAATAATACCATGCTTTGAGACGGTAGCGGAAAAAATATCGAAGGTGGTGGTACATGCCCACGGTCGCTATGAGCCCCCTCACGATCATATGTGCATCCCAATTGAGCTCCAAAATAATGAGATACAAGATCAGTGTAATGCGACCTCATATGTAACATGAAATCTACATATATATGCTTGGAAAAATAAACAAAAACTTGTTCCTAGTGGGGGAATTATCCCTAAGCTCCAATGAATTGATCATACACAAAAGGGGCTGCATCAAGAATCTTAAAATATTTGAGCTAAATCAGAGCTTTATGTCTAGCAAGGCGATCTAGAGGGATATCGAACAACTCCCCATGAACATCAATGTTCTTGGTGGACTCTTTCACCACCTCCCAACTATGTAGGCCTCTAACCTTACACCTCGTAATCCTCTATATGGAATGTAGGTGGCAGCTCTATGGGCCTGATCTTCTGTATGTCTCGATCAACCTATTGATGCTTTCCAACATCAAAGACAAACTACGACTAGTAGGTGAACTGGCAGGGCGTCAAGGATTTCCTTCAACTACAACTTCAATTCACTAGCTCTAGAGTTCTCATATTGTAAGGTGCCTTTGATGCTGGTTGTGCCAACTCAATAGAAAAGTCCACCTCCCCGTGAGGCAGTAATTCTAAAATATTTTTTGGGAATACATCCTAAAATTGTTTCAATACCATGTACCTCTTAAAGGGTTCTACATCCTCGTTATCCTTGCCTTTATCAATAGAAATATGCACTGCATACAATACACACCCTTTCTTGTGACTGCGCTTTTCCTGCATAGATGTAACCATTGTAACTGATGTTTCCTTCTTCTTACCCTACAATAAATTTTTTTTTTCTCCGTTGTCATCCAAGCACTCAATAGCCTTTTCAGATGCGTTGATGTAGGCATACCATTCAAATCGAATGCACAAGATCTTACCCAATGATGAACTCTTTTCTTAGTATCTATAGCCAACTGCACCAACCAAGACTCAACATGCACTTCTTTTCTCAAACCACGCTTATCCACCAAGTCAAGGTTAACATAACTATAATTAGATCTAGGGTCAACTAAAATAGAAATAACTTGATCACATAGCTTATCACCCATCTCGATAATAGATCTTTGTGATCTTCCTCCTTGTTATCTAATGCTGCATAGATCTAAGGAATGCCTTTTCCAACATCCCCAACTATATGCACCTCCTTAGCACTATAGATTTGAGTCCTACCAGCCTAATACAATGAACAATAATTCTTTATATGCTCCTTGTTATTGGAAATACTAAGATGGGGGGTGAATCAATATTCCTTAGCAATTAACACTTTTAAATCTTTTCAGAGAATTAGTTAATCTTCAATTATTATTAATGTTTATGCAGTAATAATAGTAAATAAAAGAACACAGTAGGCACAAGAATTTTAGTGGAAAACCCCCTCCGGGTCAAAAACGACTGAACGCTTTTCTAATAAATTCTTTAATCTTTAGACCCAACTGAAATGAAAGAAACAACTTCCTATAATTCTAGAGAAGCATTCTTCTCCATCTCCCATTGGAAGGATGCCCCAATGTCCTGGTTTCTTCAGTAATCAATTGAATCAATGCCGCAACACCCTAGTGAGCCACAACTCACCCTAGCACCACCCTCCCACCTTGTAGTGTTCACAGGCTCCAACCTATAGGTGACTGCATGCACCAGCCTAGCACCTCCTTGCCACCATATAATGACTGAAATAAGACATGACTATGGATTCCCAAACCAGGGACAACAATCCACGATACAATAAGATGTACAATGATTTTCTTGTACTTGACCAAATACCCAATCACTCTATGACCTGAAACCCAACCATCACATCATCCCAATAGTGGCTCCTATACCTCCCAACACTGCCTCTTCAACTCTAGGCAGAATGAATCTTTCACAAATAAGTCTTTTACAATATTTACAATGATATCTCTTTTACAACTTTACAATGATGACTCTTTTACAAATGACTTTTGGCCTTAACAATACTTCATGGTATCTGGATGGTTGTCATGTATGTTATAGTGTTTTCTTCTTAATGATGTATGAAAATAACCCACTTAAGATTGTGGATGACAAACAATGTCAACAATATAAATGGCTACTAAACGTTATATATCTGCAGCAACTGATAGAAACAAAACCTGCCAAGGTCTGGATCCATGCCACAATCATAGTTAAACAACAAAAAGAAAGAGTAATACCTCCAATCATACAATGGAAACCAGATATGTAAAGAATAATTTTATTATAACACCTGTGAAGAGAAAAGATAAATGTTACCAATCCCCCTCTATGCGATGGATTCTTGGCTATCCTCAAACGTCTTTAGCTTGTGTAGAGTCTCTCTCCTCTATAATGTGTAAACCCAACAAAAATATGGTGTGCGACAATGAAATAATTAGAGTGACAATAGTGAGCGCAATAATGAAAATAATAAAAAATGAATAATGAATGGAAATCCCTTCTATTTATAACAAAATATCGAGTTATCCTAGAATAGTGAGCAATAATAAAATATTATTGATCCCATTCTTGGAATAACCACCTCGAATATTTTATTATATTAATTTAGGAGGGAAAAAATATTTAAACTTTTATTTAGAAATAATAAATAAATAAATGATTTATTTGTCATCTCAAGGAATTAGTTAAGGAACAAGAAACAAATAAGGATTTATTTAATTATTCCTAAGGGATTTAGGTAAATTTAACAAAGAATAACAATTAATTAGTGATTAATTAATTATTCTTAGAGAAAAATAAGAAAAATAATGATTTATCTATTTATTTTCATGATTGGCTCAAATTTGACAAGGAATAATAATAAAATAATGGTTTAATTAATTATTCCTAGAAGAAATTCAAATAAATAGAGATTTATTTAATTATTTTTCATGGGTTTAACTATAAATTACTTAACAAAGGTGGTTTATTAGGTAATTTCTCACAGTCAAAGTAATTTACTATGGTAAATTTGGCTTTACATGGTGTACTTCAATCCATCTAGTGAATTAGGCTAGATGATCAAATTTTTGGTGATAACAGATTGTCCCCCAACATACGAGTGTTAGGATCAAAACGTATGACTGAACTATGTTGTAAAGACATAATCACTACAGAACATAGGGAATCAAAGAGAGAGAGAGAGGGAGAGAGAGAGAGAGAGAAATGAAACTGAATTTGAAAGAGGATAGGGATAGAGGGGGCGAGACTAATGCAAGTCTCATTTTATGTTGTGGTACCAAAATTCACTGAGGTGGGGGAGGCATACCCATACCCACCGAGATAACTTAGTACAAAAATAATGGTTCTCCAAGAAACATAAAAATGAGCAATGAAGTACATGTTGAATGGTACATGACATGTTGGCATAATAGAGCCTTCAAATAATACAATATGTCCCATATACATAATGCACCTAGAAAAAACATGAGCTAGGACTGAATAATACAATAATATTTGAGTACATGAGATACAAAGCCCCTTCCCTAAAAAAATGGGTGGGAGGGAGGGTAGAACAACTGGAGAAGCCCTGTTGAACAAAGAAGGGATCTGCAAAACTCAATGGATCATCTGGAGGAGACATGCATGTTGTGAACACTGCAATCGGTAGGAGCCAAACCCATCAACTCTGCGGAATTGCATCTGAGGCTGTAGCATAGTAGATATGCATCTAGGCATGTGGGGGGATGCCTTAAGGGCGAACCCCTCATGAGGTCTGAAACATATCACACACACGCGGGAATCACTGGTATAGTCTGCTACATCACTGGACCATCATGTGTATGGATCACGAGCATGAAACAACCAAGACAAAGGGAAATAATGAGACCCTCTGCTCGATCCGAAGTGTCGAACAAGAATGGAAGTTGGAATCGAGATACACCGCCCTCTAGGTCGTTCTTCTGGAATAAATGAACTGATGTCGACATAATGGGGCACGCGATAGATGAGGAAATGAGGATCCTCAACAAAAGCACAAAGGAAAATAGTAATATGACTGATGGACTGACACCAAGAATAATGGGGGACAGTGAGTTTGAGGGACAAACAAAAAAATTCCCTTGTTAGAGCATAAAGTGCATGGTTGACTTGGCAGCAACTGACTCAACTCCGAAGGGGATGGGGACAGTATGACTGGAGGCCAAAATGGGCAATACAAGATGAATGGTATGAAAATATGGATGGA
Organism: Pinus taeda; assembly: GCA_000404065.3. NCBI lineage: Eukaryota > Viridiplantae > Streptophyta > Pinopsida > Pinales > Pinaceae > Pinus > Pinus taeda. Next base: position 13,031 of record APFE031234681.1, read on the forward strand.
ACACTATGGCATGAGATGACGGGACATGAAATAGACTCCAATGATGTAAGGGTGACTCATCACAGATGCTTTGAACAAGGGTGACTTGACGATGTTGCAATACAGACTAGGCTCGGTGGGGACCATGAAAACATGAGTAAATGATAGTTATTCATGATGAAAATTTACATATGGTATGAAAATTATTAAGAGGAGGTGTGCCTCAAAGTACAAGTGTCGCTTTATGACAAAATTCAATTTTGAGAGGTGACGAAGTGACCTGTCTTGGAAAAAAGGCTTCTTGATGAAGTTTCAAATCATCAAAAAATGAGGAAGACCCATTATAGAGCTCGGTGACAGCTTTCCAATGGTGTTGATGGTTCATCAAACTGAGCTATGGTCTAGTTGCAATGGGTGATAAATAAATTGTGTATTTTTTTATGAAAGGATGTTTTACCTCCAATTTGGATTCATTTGCTAAGTGAGTTGTTGTGAATTTGGAGAGGAGGAAAAGGCCCTAAATCTTGTGGATATCGTAGTAGACAAACTGATCATCAAAATCAGGATTTGCAACTTTCAGGTAGGTGGCCTTACTCATCTCTTCAATTTCAGTAGTTTATTTCTTGATTTTTGGCACCTTGCAGCTCCTTGAGAGACCTTTGCTCTTGCTCATGGTCGCATCACACTTTTTGGGCCCAAAAGTGCGATCTGGCTTGTAGGAAACAACTGGGAACCTGCGAGCCAGCACCTTCTAGGCTGAAATCTACAATTTTTGGATGGAGAAATAGTTGGTTTGATGGCCTGGTGGGGGCTGTAGGCTGATTAGTGTAACCATTGTTTTCTTCTCTGAACTGAAAAGACATATGGTGTTTTGCAGGCATGGAAGAGCTATAAATCAACTGGTGTGAACAAGATTTGGATACTCTTCGATCCAAGATCTGGGGAGATCAGGTGGTTCGAGGGGCATTGGCTCGTTATGTGGTTCTCATGTTCGTAGAGAACCCACTAATGAAGGTAGGTGAGCCCTTGCTATCAATAATTGTGAGCTATTGGGATCCAGACTAGGAGGTCTTTGTCCTACATGGGCACAAGATCGAGCTTACATTATAGGATATTTACTTCTTGACTGGACTATCTCCCCTCAGAGTGGTGGGGGATATTCATCCAGTGTTACCTCGTGGGAGGAACATTATTGAATTTGTGGAGTGCCATTGTCAATGGGGTGTTTGTGTCAAGGGAATGACTATCCCGCTTGTTGATCTAGAGAGGCTAGAGACACAAGCTATTTTCGTATCAGTGCTATGGGTCTTGGGTAGCCAGGCATTCCACCACATCATTGATGGGGAGATGACGTTAGTTGAGAGTGTTTTGGATGGGACCTACTATGGGTGGGCCTAGATGTTGCTATCGTTGGTGAAATGATAGTTAAGTCTTTGCAAGAGGCAAGTGAATCATGACTGTTCTTTTGGTATAATGCTATGTGTGTTCTTCTTTGAGAAGATACCCACTATCCATCCCCATGTATAGATCTCATATGGGGGCCCACAAAAACCCAGGATGTGTTGTTGGGGGTAGCTACTGCGGAGACGGGGAGGAGGGGGAGTCAGATGGGTGTTCCGACCTAAGTTTTTCACACATTGGGACTAGATGCCCCTTTACATTGATGATTACCCTTATAGTAGGATGAATTATCAGGGGGATCCTAACTTGCCACTTTCGCTCGAGCGAGCATGGGGACCAGACGGTAAGTGTTAAGTTGCTATGTTTTATGGTGCATTTATATTTCTATCACATGTATATATTACTGAGTGTGAAATATGTTGTATGTAGACATAACAACGGTAAAGCCGATAGGATATGCAGGCCGAGCCACAACACTTGGGGCTACAAATTTGGGGGCATTATCGTCACAATAGGGTCCAGAGGATAGTGCGTTTCTTATTGATTTGCATCGTAGGTTTGATGTACTCTTGACCGGGGTTTTAGAGTGTGGATGGCATGACTTAGAGGATTGATACACCGATGAGTGGACCGGTATTCCCTCAGAGTGGCGAGGTATCCTGAGATTCTTGGCGATGGCAAGTCAAGCATTACGTGATTTACGTGCAGGTGGAGCATAGCCTTTGGCACAAGATCCGTCGGATAGCGAATAGATGTAGGGACATGTGGGTCCCATTGATAGTGATTTTTTTAACATGTTGTGGGTATGTTGGATGTATTTAGAGGTATGGCTCCAAACAATTTTATGATACACAAAATGAATATGCATTTTATATGACGATGATGGTTTGCCATTTGTTTGGTTATCTTCTATGGTATATATGTGATAAATCCAAATCTAGAATGTTGTTTGCAATGGTATCTACATAGTGATTTTGGGCTCTAGGCACATGATTGAAAGTAATGGTTTCAAATTCATGTAGCAACAGCTTAACTCGTAGATATTTTAAAATAGGACTTGGTTATGCACATGATACACACCATTCAATTGCATTACAAGTAGCAAGGAATATAAATGAACATGCAGATGAAGGATGCGATGAATGAGGGCATCGACTAAAAAACCTATCACTACATCATATTTGGCTTGATTAGTGGTGGCAGATCCAATGCACATGCCATTTGAAAGGACTAACGTATGCAAGGAGGTAAAAATGGCCCAGGCCACCGAGGCTAGATTCCAGGAGAAGCGACTTGCACCGTCGGCATGATTGATATACGTTGTGGATGATGGATCTATTTGAAAGGTGAAAAAGACAACTGATGAGATGATGCAATCTACTTAATTGGCAGAAATAAAGACACACAAATCAAAGGGATGTTCTATGAGAGAAATTTCTAGAGGTAGAGCGCATGGGGAGAATTAGGAAGGAAAAGGCCTTCAAACTCCTCTGAAGAAATGGCCCCTTACTTAAGTATAGGGGCAATCAGGGGTAGACATAGCTTCCATGGTGTCCTCATCAGGTTGGGAGATGGGTGGATGGGAGGAAGACTGACTACATGATGCGGTGATATTACGTGGTGCATCAACTTGAGAAATAAGGTTCACATACACATCATCTTACATGGTAGATGACAGGCTAGTAGATGGAGGATCTATGGATGTTGAGACTTGGGACTCTATCAAAAGGGGCTTGATAAAAGCACACGCAGAAACCTCAGAAATGTTTGCCTACGAGGAACTCAAGGATGATGACAGGTAAAGAATGGGGCCTGTGGTGTCCGTCATCTTAACATCAGGGGAAGGGATCACAATAGTGGGGCTAGAGTCTCCCTGTTCTGGTTGACTTGTTGTACCAAAATCCATAGGTAGATGAGTAGAGGATCCACTATGAGTGGCCTCGCATTTGCTAACCGCCCTAAGGCAATCGCAAAATTCATCGAGACGAGGGAAACAATGGAAATAGTGACCATGAAGATCACATAGGGCACAAGTGTGGTTTGTGCGTAGAATTTTGAGTTTCTTAGGTGGGACTGGTAAGTTAAAATGGACTTCTTGACATGGGCATATCGAGTTTCGGCATCGATAAGATTTTGGCTTAAGTAGTAGATCACGTGTTCATTTCCATCATCATTGTCTTGCACTAGTACCATCACAATAGTACTATTGGTTGTGGCCAAGTACAAGAATTAATCGCAATGATAGTTGGGGGGGATGTAGCAAGGGAAAACTAATGAGGGTGTTCTTTAATGCATCAAAATATTTTTGAGTGATTTCATCCCAAATAAATGGAATCCCTTTTTTCAATAAACGAGAAAATCCCTTTGGTAATTGATGTAAAGATGGCAGAGGGGGTAAATTTACAATGGCCTCAACTTTGAGGGGGTCAATTTGGACGCCTTCCTTAGATACTAAAAACCCTAGCAGATGATGAGATTCAACATAGAAAACACACTTATATGGATTTAAACAAATATTGTATTGTATACAACGAAGAAAAATTGCTTGTAGGTGGTTAGGATGATCATGTCTCTTAACAGAATGAGTCAGTAAGTCGTCAAGATACAATTGAACAATGTGTTTGATGTTGAAAATGGCAACAAGAAATGCTAAAAATAGAAATGCTATAAATAGCATTTCAGGTACTAGTGTTGGAAATAGCAACAAGGAATGATAAAATAGAAATGCTAAAAATATCATTGCTATAAATAGCATTTCGGGATAGATTCCAATTTTAATTAGTCCCTGAATTAAAATTCGAATTTGAGCTTAGCAGCTATTTGTAAAATAATTAATTAATTAATCTTGAGTTGATTAGTTGTAGAAATCAAACATGAATTCTATGTGAATACATGCAGTAGTTTCCCCTTTGATTGAGGAAGTTATCCCTTGATTAAGGAGATCAATATGAGTTTTACTTTGAGTTGTAATTAGTTAGCTCAGTTAACTGAGTTAAGTCTAGTTAGGTTAGTTCCAACAGTTTGTGGAACTGATTGCGAGTTCAGTTAGTTAATGCATGCATGCATGTAACTGTTGCACTTTAGATTACTGAATATTCTCTCATAAATAAATCATGCATGTCAGTTCTGTCAGAGACCCAGTTGAGATCAAAGGAAGGGAAATTGTACTATCAGTTGGAGGATTCTTCCTATATAGGAAACTCATCCATGCAAAAGGAATTATCTCCTTCAGGATTCCGTAGTTACTTCTGAGTTTGGTGAGTTATGCGAGAGGTGAATTCACACAGGTGGCAACATTGGATGCTAGGAGAAACTACTCAAGGAAATAGGAGGCTTGGAAGGCAGAGGAGAAGGTTTGTGAGAAGCCTTTAATTGTATATGTGTAGCAGAGTGATTGTATTGAGAGCTGGGTAGCTTGTGACCTAAAGCTTTGTGTAATCCAGAAATATTTCCACTTGTATGATAATATAGAGATTGGGGTTTTTAGCTGAGGATTTCCCCAGAGTATTCTTCTGTGTTTCATGTGTATGGTTTCTTGTTCTCTGTTACATGTGTTCCAATTGATCTAGCTCAAATTGATTAAGCTTTCGCAAAGTTTGATTATAGAAGTAGATCTAGTATTTTTATTTAGTATATTGCATTATCAGGTGACCTATGGTGAAATTTCTACATGGGATTGGAGCCAAGTTGATCAAAGCAAAGAACAATATACAAAGAAGGAATAAGTTCAAAGTTTCGAGTTCCTGATTATAGAATTTGAATTCTTATCATATCTCAAATTTCCCCAATGGCGTTCAACGATTTAAGACTCGAGTATGCCCTTAATGGCAGATCAGGTTATATAGCCCGGAAGGATCGCATGGAAGAAGTATTAGAGGAAAACGGTCTAAAGGACTTCATTGATTAAGAAGTCCCCAAGTCAGTAGCAACTAATGCTACAAAATTGGAGGAATGGAAGAAATGTGTGGCTAGAGCGAGGAGAATCCTCCTGGAAGGAGTTTGAGACCACATTGTCTCGAGCCTCCATTGGAAGGAGACACCATTTTCAGTGTGGAAAACATTGAAAGATCTATACCAGAACAGCAGTGATCAGAGGAAGTTGGCATTGAAAGACAAGCTTTGTAAAATCAAGTGTGAAAAGGGCAACACGATCTGTACATATCTGAACAAGCTCAGCACCTGTAGGGATGAGATTAGAAGTTTAGGGATCACGACAATCGATGATGACATGGTGAGTCTTGCTCTCCTTGGTCTTCCTAAGAGCTGGCATAACTACCAAGACTCGGTAAATGGAAGAGAGAAACTACCAGATTGGGAATGACTTTGGTCGGATCTGATGTAGGAGGAGATAAGGAGAACCACCAAAGATAGTTCTTCATCCAAGGAGGATGAAGGAAATTGTGCCTTAGTGAGTAAGGCAAGGAAAGGGAAGGAGAAGGATTCTCATCCCAAATCAAGATCTTCCTATGGTGGGAAGAAGTTTGACAAATCAAAAGTGCGATGCTTTCATTGTCATGAGGTGGGCCATTTTGCTACAAATTGTCCACTGAAGAAATCTAAGAACAGATCCAAGGAAGGATTAGAAGGTGAGGCACTAGCCTCATATTTCAAATTGGATTTCACCCTCATCGCATGAATGGTTTCATCCATGGTGGGATGTGGTTGGTTTCTTGACAGTGGAGCTTCATTCCACATGACTGACGATAAGAGTTTGTTTAGTACCTTGGAGGAGAAAGATCTCCAGATACTCATAGAGATGGGTAATGATGAAAAGTATAGTGTCTTAGGAGTAGGCACATTTGTTTTTGAGAGGGAGCATGGAGCTTGCATTACCTTGATAGATGTGAAGTATGTGAAAAGACTAAGGAAAAACATGGTATCGATCGCAATGCTGGAAGACAAAGGCTATGATGTAGTCTTCAATAAGGGAAAGGTTTTCCTTAGACACGTCACCACGAGACAATTGACGCAGATCGGTTCACAATTCAAGAACCTGTATGCTCTTGTGGTTGAAGATGCATGCAAAGCCTTGAAGAGCAAGGCAACTGTTGGAGACTTGGTGGTTGAGAGGGAGAGTACATTACCACTCAACATGCAGTGCCAGAAGAAGTCTCAGACAATTGTGGAGGAGCCACAATTGGTGAAGCAACTTTAGGATTTTGTGGAGCAGCCACAACTCGAGAAGTCAAGAGGAGATCGAGAGGAGGAATCCACTCATGCAGAGACCTCCAGTAGGGGGAAATTTCAATCCAAGTGGGCAGAGGGATCACATGCATCCATACCTCCAGGTCAGAGGTGGGGCGATGTGGAGTGACAGTACCAAGAAGGTTGGAATAGGGGCAGGATTATTGAAGTTCCCAACCTCTTTGATTAAACCTTGCTACAGGAGTCCTGACGAGGAGTAGCAGGAATGGCTGAGTGGGTAGAGACAGATGCGGATGGAGCGACAGAGGAAGCTTCATCATCAGACAATGTTTCTAGCCCAATAGAGAGGTCAGTTGGGAGATCAGTTACTTACTTCTCAGTAACTGAGTTGTAGTGCAACATTGGGCAACACGATGCAACATGAAGAGAGGAGGTGCAGTGCGAATGCATGTTGGGAGATAAGACCAGCAACAACATGGATGTAGCAACAAGAATCAGTGTGAATGATGCAGTTAGAGATCAAAGTGACAGAGGCTAGATGAGTCAGATACTGAAGGGCACAGAGGTGCAGAGTTTCCAGCCAACAGAGACAATAGCAATCAGAGACTTTGATGACAGAGGCATCATTCAGATTAAGGTTGGATATTTTTTTGTTTCTAGAGTTGCTGGAGCAACAACGCTAGTGAGAAGTGTTGCATGCAGAACATTCCAAAGGTTCAGGATCGGGTTCGAGTTGAATGCCTTTCTTGTGGAGAGGGAGTGTTGAAAATGGCAACAAGAAATGCTAAAAATAGAAATGCTATAAATAGCATTTCAGGTACCAGAGTTGGAAATAGCAGCAAGGGATGATAAAATAGAAATGATAAAAATAGCATTGCTATAAATAACATTTTGGGATAGATTCCAATTTTAATTAGTCCTTGAATTAAAATTCGAATTTGAGCACAACAGCTGTTTGTAAAATAATTAATTAATTCATCTTGAGTTAATTAGTTGTAGGAAATCAAACATGAAGTCTATGTGAAGACATGAAATAGTTTCCCCTTTGATTGAGGAAGTTATCCCTTGATTAAGGAGATCAGGATGAGTTGTACTTGGAGTTTTAATTATTTAGCTTAGTTAACTGAGTTAAGTCCAGTTAGATTAGTTCCAACAGTTTGTGGAACTGATTGTGAGTTCAGTTAGTTAATGCATGCATGCATGTAACTGCTGCACTTCAGATAACTGAATATTCTCTCATAAATAACTCATGCATGTCAGTTTAGTCAAAGACGTAGTTGAGATCAGAGGAAGAGACATTGTACTATCAGTTAGAGGATTTTTCCTATATAGGAAACTCATCCATGCAGAAGGAATTATCTCCTTCAGGATTGCGAAGTTATTTTTGAGTTTGGTAAGTTGTCTGAGAGGTGAATTCACACAGGTGGTAGCATTGGACCCCAGGAGAAACTGTGCAAGGAAATAGGAGGTTTGGAGGGTAGAGGAGAAGGTTTGTGAGAAGCCTTTGATTGTCTATGAGTAGCAGAGGGATTGTACTAAGAGATGGATAGTTTGTGAGCTAAAGCTTTGTGTAATCCAGACATATTTGCACTTGTATGATAATACAGAGATTGGGGGTTTTAGTTGAGGCTTTCCCCAAAGTATTCTTTTGTGTTTCATGTGTATGATTTCTTCTTCTCTATTATATGTGTTCCGATTGATCTAGCTCAAATTAATTAAGCTTCTGCAAAGTTTTATTGTAGAAGTATATCTAGTATTTTTCTTTAGTATATTGCATTATTAGGTGATCTACAGTGAAATTTCTACATTTGATGTCATGAAAAGCATAAGGCATCACTCATCGGAAGGTAGCACCAACATTTTTCAGACTGAAAGGGAGTTTCTTATAGGAAAAGGTTCCCCATGGACACATAAAAGTAGTTTTCTATTGATAGGCAGGAAGAATGGTAATCTGGTTGTAGCCAGAAAAATCATCCATAAAAGAAAAAATCTCACTCCCAACACACTCATCTCACTCCCAACACACTGATCAATGATTTGATCGATAAAAGGAGTTGGATAATTGTCTTTTAGACATGCTCGATTGATATCATGGTAATCAACATAAACATGGATAGTCCCCTTTTTTTTAGTCACAAGGACAATGTTTGAAACCCAATTTGTCAATAAAATGGGGTAAATGAAACCAAGCTTTAGAATTTTTTCCATCCCTTTATAGTGGCTACCTTTCTAGGGTGCACTGGGTGAAGTTGTTGATGAACATGTTTCACATCTAGATAGGTAAAAAAAAATTTCACACCTATAATTAGATCTATGCCAGGAAATTCTTCATATGACCAGACAAAGACATCGTAGAATTGCTTAAATAGGGCAATGTAAATCTTGATCTCGTTAGGAGAACAAGAAACTGAGACATGGATGTTCTTGATAATTCTTGGATTAACAGAAATGTTGATAGGCATGGTAGCAATAATGTTCCCCATGTTTCCCTCAGACAAAACTTCATGCACCAAAAAGGGAATTTCAAGTGGATGGGTGAGTGTACGAGAAATAAAGGTATCCAAATATGACGAAATCTCTCCAAGACTTGGGAGAAATGAGGAACGATGATGAGCATCATTCCAGGGAGTTTCCTCAACAGACATAACCTGGCTGGTACTCTTGTCAGTGGGAAATGTTTCATTCAAAGGAAGCATAAAATCCCAAGAACCAAGTGAAGGGGACTATGAATACACATTTAGATGCATACTAAGAGTAGTATGATTTTCAGAAGCAGTCGCTGAATACAAAACAACAACTTGATAGGCTTGTTCTGCAGGGCTGAGCACCATGACATTGCCAAAAGAATGAACCTGATGAGGAGAAGGAACAATCCAAGGATCATAAGAAATGGAGATCATGCTAACAGAAGTGACGTGTGGAGGTGGGAGGGAAAAATTTCTCATAAGAGTAGAGTCTTTAAAAATAGCCACCCCAACGCTCTCATAAGGAATTTCGGTATTTCCCATATGACACGCTGCCATTCGTAGAACTAGAAGAGAAAAAGGATAACTAATCAACAATGACTATTTTCCCTTCATGAGGAAAATGGAGCACTTGGAACAAAGAGGAAACCACAAAAAACATAGCATGATTACAACTTCATCTAAGTAGAAGGTTATAATAAAATTTGCATCAAAAACTTCTACTTCTAATTCAACAGTTTTCCCTTCCAACATGATGGACAAACTCGTGAGAATACCGTAAGTACGAGATCCTCTGCCATCAAAGTCTTCTAAGGTGTTTGGATACTAGTCTAGAGGTAGAGAGACTATATCTTTCCAGCACGAAACATGCATGATGTAGGTGTAAGTAGCCTCATCAGTCATTGTTTGATGAATCATCTTCCCTTTTATAATGACTTGGATTAAAAATGCAAGTTGATGGGGAAGACGAGGAACATGATTTTCCAGGTCAAAAGTAATCAAACTCGAATCCATAGGGTCAATTCCTCCTATAGAGTATAGTAATTCTTTTTGCTGCATTGGACAAGTCTAGAGAACTTCTAAGGAAGACATCACTGAAGGTGCTTGAGCTAAAACTTTGACAATATTGTAATGTTGGACAACTTGCACATTCAAATTGTAAGATGATTTCGGAAGGAAACCCTTGGGAGGTGGTCAGAGAATAGAGTCATTCCTAGGTCTCTCAATATGAAGAGGATCAAAACTCGGTGGAGTAGAAGTAGAAGGTGTATTAGTAACATTTTTATCCATAGTTTGTTTGGGAGGAGTTGGATAGTTTTTTGACCGAGTGGCAACATAAATAGGTACTATTCCACTCATATAAACCTAAGAACCTGAAGATATAGAATATTGTGGTTGTTCTACCTATTGGGTCTACTGTGATGGGAAAGGTTCTTTCAGTACATTCGGTGTCCCTTGAGTTCCTTTTAACAAGCAACTAACTTCCGCACGACGGGGACAATTGTTGGTTTAGTGATCTTCCTCACAAATGAGGCAAGGATATTTGGGCTTACATTTAGATACATCATCAATAGATGACTATGGAGGATCCTATTTTAGGGTATCAAATTTTTCTTTACCTTTACCCTTATATTTACCTTTGAAGGCTGTGTTTACCACGGTAGACTCAACGACATTAACCTTAGAGATTTTACTAGGATTTGAAGAGTGATTCGAAGGAGGATTAGATGCAGAATTCAGAATGGATTTTTTCTTTGAAGAAGATTTGCTAGATGTTTGAGTCAGCGATTTAATAATACCATCAACAGGTGGCACATATGGAGGTTTAGAAGATGCTGGATCCTTAGATGGTCTCAGAGCATCAGGAAAGAGATCATATAACACGCGAGATTGGAAATACACCAAATCTAAATATTCGACATAGGAAATGGCTTGATCTTCGGTTACAAAACCTACCATAGCTATGTTTGCAACAATTTTGTGGATGAATGATTTGGTAAACCATTCAGTTAACAACTCATCAGGTATATCGAACTTGATAAGGCGACGACAACGTCTCCATTCATGGATATGATCATAGATGTGGGTAGTCGTATTGTTTTTCAAAGACGTAAGTAGATGGGTACCAGTTTCATAGCGAATCAGTAACTGGAAGTGAGTGAGGAAAGCCATTGCCAACAAATTGAAGTATTGATAAGCACCTCGAGGCAAATGGATGTACCATTTCGTGCCAAGACCCATAAGGGTTCGTTGGAAATGACGTAGACGAACAAATTCTTCAACCCAGGAAGTAGATGAACACCATAAATGGTAAGTCATAACGTGGGCCTGGGGGTCTTCTCCAGACTTTCCTTCGAATTTCAAACAATCGCCAGGAATCTTAGTAGGAACCAAAGGCCAATAGGGTGAATGAAGTATTGGATCATTAGTGAGTCTTGACACATTTAGATGTTCCAACATTGCTAGAAATGGAAATTGCAAATTGAAAGGCATGGGAGGATTTTGATAAGGCCTAGCTTGTGGATTCCATCATTGTTGGTATGGGCTCTTCCCCCAAATTGGCAGATTTTGACCATAAGGAGCTTGATATTACCTCCACTTAGAGGTATTCCGACCATACAAAGGTGGATTCTACCCCAACAAAGGTGGGTTTTGACCAATGTAAGGTTGATACTGACCCACCATGGGCTGTTAAGAACCATAAGGTGGATACAAAACTTACAAGGCATGTGGATTATAAGGTTGTTGTTGTAACTATTGATCATGGTGGTAAAATTGATGGCCTTGCTGCTGTAGGGGTTGACCTTGTGGCTGTAAGGGTTGACATTGTTGATATAAGGGTTGGTCTTGTTATTGCAAAGGTTGTCATTGCTGCTACAAAGGTTCAACCACGATGACCTTTTTCTCAAAAACAATAAGGGGTGGTTGATTTGAGCCTACAATTAAAATTTACTATTAATTAGGCAACATGAGGCCACAAATAACTTCATAGGTAAGTCATGTTATCATGGACAGTTAAATTTTATAACTTAAAAAAAATAAATAAATAAAAAAGGGTGTTACGCAGTAATTTGTCACCGTTGGCCACCGTCCTTGTCGCACCCCCACTGTCACACATTGGAGGACATGTTTACGGACCTGTGACCAGTGACATAACTTGAAAACACTTGCATTGAGGCCTCCTGAGTATGAAGTTCAATAACCCTAAAGACACCCTCTGAAGATTAACCTTGGAAAATGCCTTTTTCCCATTAGCGTGGGTACACAGTATATTACCCCGCGCCAATGGCTCAGTCCTTACAAAGAGGGCGC
>APFE031234681.1:34301-53434 GCA_000404065.3 Pinus taeda
TTGATTGTTGCTAGACCCCTGTGGGGCTAGTGGGATCCACCTCTGTCCGCAGAGGGGATTTACCTCCGCAACAAAGGGTGTATTAGGAAAGAGGGTTTACGAAGTATTCGTGAACTATTATATACCCCTTAGCCGAAACCAAGGACTTAACGCACGATGATCGATCTCTGTGAATGTTGTATTCGGTGTATCACATTTACAAGGCAGATGACTTAGTTACCTATGGCTAAAGGATATCAATGTAGTTGGGTCTCCCAATATATACTCAATGATACGGGGAGCACAAGTCTGTGTTAGCATTGTCTACCCCATAACCATTTGGTGAGAGCATTCCCATATACTTTCCATACTAGAGTGCCTCCAATATACCCAATAGTACTGGAGAATGTTCGATATAATACCATATTGGAACGGGATTTCACCCCCGGGATATAGTATGGGAAGTTAATGACAGTTGCTAGGTTTATAGATGTTGGAACATGTCTCTAGCATAGACCTCTAAATGTTTGCATTAAGTTCCAAATACTCCTTAAGATGTCACCTGAATCCTAGAATGCAACTATATGAGAAAAAAGAAATCTTTCACTTCAATGAGTTATATACTAACGAAGGAAGAAGGTCAAGAAATTAATGCATTAGACAAGAGAATTCATCAAACAATATGCCTCCACTAATTTTTCCAAATGCAAAATGCAAGAAAAAAAATAAACTTCACTTTCACTAATGAATATGTGATCTATTGAAAGAAAAAATGACTTTTAATTCACTAAGATGCACTTTACCTCTATGATGTTCTCTTTGATTTCAGATGCTCACATGCAACTAAGCTTCAACTAAAGAAAACACAAATATTTTTATTCAAAGTACTCCTAATGAAAACAAGGCATCAATTAAAGTAACAACAAATTCAAAAGCACTCAATGAAAATGTCTTTCACTTTCTCTTTCAAATAGATAAGCAAATATACACATTTCAGTTTGCAAACCAAACAATGTAATATTTGCTTGATAAATGATAAATATGGATTTCAAATGCAAGATGACCTAGTACACATGAAAAACAACTTTTCACAATACAAACCGAAACGAATATAAATCAATGTTTCAAGTGATTTTACCAGATGAACATACCTAATCATTCAGCAAAACCAAAGACCCAAAGACACTCACAAGCAGAAAGTGATAATCAAATGACCTGTAAACCCTAAAATCAATCCAATTGCACTCAAACACTTGAAATTTCAAAGAAGTAAGAATTTTCTAATAAAATGAGGTAATCAATCAAAACATCAACCAATCCAATTGCACTCAAACACTTGAAAGTTCAAAGAAGTAAGAATGTTCTAATAAAATGAGGTAATCAATCAAAACATCAACGAAATGTAGTCATGTAGGACAAAAAAATACCTCAGGGGCTTAGTCACATTGGGGTTTGACAGAGAAACCCTAGGTTTTTTCCAAACTCAGGGATCAATATGGCTGTTATGGCCAAATTGGTGCTCAAGAGGGGATCAACGTGACTATTTTCATAAAAAGCATGTTGGCAGCACAACTATCAAAGAAAGAGGTGTGTTGGGTGAGGAATAAGGCAAAAAATAAAATTAATTTCATAAACACTTCCAGAATGAGCACTCCAAGATAACAACTAGTCATTGTGTAGACCTATACAAACCCAAACTAACTGAGAACATCATGGTTGGTCAAACTGATAAAAAATTTAGTTGAAAAAGGAGGATGAAAAGGCTATAGCTTCCCTAGTGGAGTCACCTTTTTATCGTGAAGGAAAATCCCCTCTATGAACAAAGGTGATCCCTCTACCCTAATGAGTGGGTCTAGCAACAAATTTAACAAACTAACATACTCTTTGCTAGCTTATGTTTGACAAATGTAGAGAGAAGGAGAAACCTACATCGCTCTGATGCTAATCACTCGATTCTTGGAGATGGCTTTGAATCTTTCACTCTAGGCCTCACTCCTTAGTTGTTCTTCATGTATAGGTACCTGCAAGGAAGATCAAAATACTATGCAAGATACATATTGCATACATCAAACATAAACTAATTAATAGATCAATGAACATTAAGCTAATAGCATAAACATTTACACAATTATGAAAAGTGAATATCAGATGTATATATTAATAAGCTAAAAAGGGAAGCATAAAACCTATGTGTTAATGTTAGAAACCTCCTTTTGTAGGATGTCAAAGTCCAAGAAAAGAATCTTCAAGCACTCCTTCTCCAAGCTAGAATGGGTAGCATGTGAATAGGGATGAAACACTCAATGACAAAACATTTGGGAATGGAAGGGAGTGAATTTATAGGAAGGGAGAGGGCGTTAGGGATCCACAAAAGAGGGAGGAAGGTCCACATCTCAAGGGGAAAGCCCATGATGATAAGATCAAGAGGCCGAAATCAGAGAGCTCGAACTTATCAACAACCAAGATCTAACTTGTTCCCGAAGGTTCTAGTGAGCGAAGCTTCTACTCCAATTTTGGAAAACCTACTAAAAGAGGTTCAACATGGGTTTTCCTATGAAAGCCCATGCTGGCAGTGTGAGTGTATAACTGAGAAACGTGCCATTAGCAAGGGTAAGCAGTGGAGAAAAACGTGTTGATGATAAAAATTAGGTTTTTAGGCAACCTTCTCGAGAATGGATTCAGGGCAACCTTCCTTTGATTCTTCAGGGAGGTTTTAGTCCATATATCATGATGGATATGCTGCATAGTAGTCAACATTTTGGCACTTCGAGATATGGAATGGGAAGTGAACAAGAGGTATGACAAAATACTATGTGACACGAATTCATGACAATGGAAGCATTTAATTTTGGAAAATTATTTCTTCTTGCCCCCTTGGTGATCTGTTAATGAGGTCTTAGACTAAGATTAAGGTATTATGGACTCATGTGCATGGATTTTCCTATATTACTTAGTCCAACAGATCGATAAGATTGCAAATAATATAGACAACGAAGTTGTTAAAGAAACATAATAGATACACACATAACACAACAAATAATCAAGGACTTCACCCAAAACTCTTGGTCTATGTCTCCTGGTCCAGCCTTCAGTGGTTACCTCTCTATTATGTATTCAAGAGAAGAGTTTTACAAAGTGAGATCAATTTGAGTCCCAACACAACAAATACAAAACAACAGGAGTTTACTTGAATCCCTCAAGTCTCTCTGAGTACGCAGACTCTCCCTTTCACTCTGTCTCTGTCATTTTGTGGCTTTTAAGCCAATTGCTAGTGTCTGTTTATTTCCTCTTCTGGGATCTCTGGCTCCTAGCCTCTGTCCACTCAAATTATGAGCATTAAATAATCATGTTTGAACGTTTCTAGGTATGGTGGGCACCTGTTCTATAATGGAAGGGACCATTGGCGCCTTTAAAATCCCAAAAATTGTCGTTCTTTGTTTACATAGAGAAATACTCTAAAACACAAGAAAATCCGCCAATAGGACATTTATCGGACTTCAAAAATAATTAATTCCACCCTATATTCCATTAGGTCTGCCTTTAAATTGCTATCGCAAGTCGCATGGCGCGGGTTCCTTTGTATTTGGGTTTATTGTTAAAAATCCAAATTACAAAGAAAATCCCGACAAAATGGCTCATATCAGACTTGAAATGTTATATATTAACATCTATAAGTTCCATCGGGTTTGGATATATATCGCATTGGGCACATTTTGAAAATGTGAAATACATAGAAAAACCGTGTTTCTGAATCTCAAAATATATCAAATATCACCCATAACCCCATTAGGTCCGGCTATCGCAAGTCTCCTTTGTATTGGCCCCGCTCCTTTGTATTACTCTGATGTGATATTGCGATGCAATTATGTCACAATCACATATCGCATAGTCCCTGGACCATTGATAACCAATCCTTTGTGTTTTATTGACACGATATTGCCAGTTAACCTGGGCCGTTGATCTACGTGCTTGATTGACGGTCCTCATTGACCCGTGCTAATGGTTGTCACAACATTTATGTGGTAGCCTCTGATAGCCTCTGCCTGCCTTCACTGATTACGATATGCCTATCGAATCTGGACCATTGATTAGCCAGATCTGACGACTCCTGTGCATCGCTATCCAAGCCTCCGATAACTCTGTTTTTGGCCATTTCTTCATGTTTTTCAGGCCCGATAGTGTAATCCACCTTCTGTAAGGTTTTTCCTTGTGCGAATTTTTTTTTTATTTTGAAGACTTAGAGGTTGTTTTGGATCCATTTTGGATCACTTGGCTGGATTCTGGTTTGGATTAAGATCTCCCTTTCCCTTCTTTGCCTTTCTAGCCCATTTTTTTTTTGCATCCTCACCCTTGAATGACGTCCCATATTTGGTATTCCACCTTATTTCGTCCTCTACCAATTCGAACCATAAGCATTCATAATTCAACTATTTCTCCCTCCCATTCAATGAATCTTGATAGCTATGCCAACTCGTGAGAAGGCCTAGAAGGGCTAGGCTTAGCAAGTCTTCTTCAGGGATAGTAACACCTACCCCACGAAGTTCATCATGAAAATGTGTAAACTTGTTCCAATACTGTGAAATTGTGTCATTCTTCTGCATCTTGATACTTCGAAGTTTATCCATGAGTGCCATCTTCATGTGGTCACTATTAGTCTTGAACAATTTTATCAATGCTTTCCACATTTCGAACGAAGTTTATTTCCATGGAGATTTGAGACAATGTGATCTCGCACTCCCTCTAAGATTATTCTGATTGCCTTGGCTACATATTTTTTCCATTAAGAAACGTTCTGGGCATCAGATGCTTATTGTTTTGTAACATATGACTTGATGTATTCTAGTAATCTATTGTCATCCAATACCGCCTCCATGTGATCCTTCCATGCAAAAAAAATTAGAGGTTCCTTCCAGGGCATACTCTAGCCTTAGTCCATTGAAGGCTATCTTCTTAGCTCTAAAGAAATCCTACTGCACTAAGCTCCAAAATTGAACCTCCTGAGAACAACTACAAATTCCTACTCTAATGTGAATCCTGATATGACACCATGTAGAAATTATGATGTAGATTTGCAATTTCTCATGAATTTTTAATCAAAATCACAACACCCAAACCTACTCTACTGCTCTGTGGAAGCTAATTCACCATTTAGAACAAAAATTTCAGACATGCAATAAGAAATACCACACATGAACATATTATTTTTACTAGGGAATGCAACGTGATAAAAACCCCAATGTCTTATTGCATTAATATGATGAATAAAGATGCATTACAATTGATTTTCTCAACTAAGAACAACCTACAAGTGCATAACCTATCTCTTTTCTCACTGAGAAGCTCTGGCCCAAAATTTGTCAATTTCAACCTCTTCTTGAGCCCCTATTTTCTTGAGGTGTTCCTTGAGAAATTACGCCTCTATTATTTAGGAAATTCCCCAAATTGATTGTGCAATTCCTTCTAATTGATCCTCTGACTACATGCAACATCTGTACACTCAAGATTAGTCTACAATTGATGTTACACTGCCTTGGAATCTACACCAAGCCTGAGGAAATTGAATTCTCTGCATGCACTAGTTATTTTGGGTTGATTGATCAGTTAAATTGATGATCAATGAGATTGACTAAAGTCCCACTACTTAACTGACCTTCCACTAGTTCCTCCAAAAGTTGGAACTAGTTTCACTAAAAACAACCTAAGATAATTGACCTTGATTGCTACAAATTAGCAAAAACACATATTGAAATGAACTCTAACTCCTACAACTCAAATTTGCTAAGTAAACTGGGTGACACAAGCCATGTCACATAATTTAACATCATCCAAGTTGTTTGCAGATGTGGAAATTTAAATTTTATCAATTTAAGAAAGGCAAAATCAAATTGAGAATTTCTTGCTACATTTTTCAACATTCATGTGGCTTGGTGGAATGGTGATAGTATGCCTCCCTCATCTCACTTCTTACGCACCCCATCCTAGGAATGTGTGTCCTACTAGGATATGGTTCAAAACTCCTGTTTGAAGATAGAATCTATGAAGGAATTCCAAGGGATGGAGACTAGAGATGCTTGAGTTGAGCATCCTTCGCTGGCAAGATTTTTCCCTATTTGGTTCCTCATCCTTCGAATGTGAGTGGGAATGATCATAGGATAAAAACGGAGAAGGGAGATAACTCAATTAAGAAGGATTTCAAGTCTCCAACCGTGAGAAAATTTACTCAGTGGATTCTCATTAATAATTGTATGAATCATATTTATGACTATTTGAGAGTCCTCTTCCACAATCAATTTGGTATAACCATGTGCTTGAGCAATTCTTATTCCTTCTTCCAAACTATTTAGCTTAGGTTTAAATTTTTTATTGTGTCCCATGGTTCTTGAATATATGTGAAAAGGATTTCCTGAAGGTTGAAACTAAGCTGTAAGAATATTAGTGGTGGAAGAGTCTAGGTGGAGGGGATGGGAGGGCAGTTGGGGGAGGCGATTGAGGGAGAAGAAGTTCCAATATTTTAGTTCGAGTCACTAAGAATAGAGGCATTTTCTCACAAGGATTTCCAAGCCTTATCCATCCATTCTTTCATTGTAATAGATTCCTTAACATTCCTTTGGATAATGAGCCAAAGAATATCTTGCGGAAGCGATCTATTATGAAGTATGTGGTGGTTCCTTTCTTTCTTGATGGACCAAATAAGAAGGCCTAGAAATAAGATCTAGATCATATTTATAATGGGATGATAAAAAAATTGTGGCCTCTAATTATTTATGGTTTGAGGAATTCTTTGAGGGATCACAATATGTATGTGTCGTGCTTATCTCCAATTCCTTCATGAGATAATTTGTATAAGAGAATACATTAAATAAGTGTTACACATTTCCAGAGTCAACAAGGTAGAGGTATCATTTGGTGGGGCCCATATATTTGTGATTTTTATGTTATCTTAGGTTAGTGTTGTCCCTTGCACTAGGATCCATAGGAATAGTGATTCTTTTGTCCATAATTTCCTTTTCCAGATGTTGCCCCAAATGGAGGTTTTTAGGATCTCTTTGAACCCTACTTCCAAGTTGTAGGATTCTGTTATGGAGAAGATTTTTCTTGACCCATATCTCCATCTTAGTTTTTCCACTTGGGTGGAGGTTGGAGTGAGCCTTTCTCAGAGATTCTTCCATAACTGTTTCCATATTTCCCCACTATGTTTGGGATTCCATTCCTTATGACTTTGTCATCATCACGCAAAGCGGGATTTAGGGTCTACGTAATAATATTTGACTTTGTGTGAGCCGTGAGTGACCATATTAAGTTGGAGAGTTTTTAAATCATTCTAATCTTGGAACTTGGGTAGGTTTTTCCATGAGTCATCCTATAACAGGGCATTTTGATTGTCTTAAATTTCCCAGAAACAATGTTGCTAAATTATGTACATGTCTTACTTTGATAAAATCAAAATAGATAACCCACCTATTTGAAAGGTATTACGATGAGTTTCTGTATTGGAACAAGTATTTCATATTTTTTTAGCCTAATATTTTTCCATAATTCTTTATTTCTTTGTAGCCATCTCCACCAAATATTGGCTCCTAAAATTGTGACTAGGGTTTATGGATGTCTTAAATCAATTCCTCTCATAATATTGGGTCTATATAGTTTATCCCAAGCCACTAGGGAGAATTGTTTCTCTAGATTTGCCTCGCCCAATAGAAAAGTGCATTGCATTCTTTGGATAAACCTAAGGATGGAGGAAGCCGCCATAAGAGTTAAACAAAGATATATTGGAAGTGCTTGCAATATTTATTTGATAAGAACTAATCTTCCAACTACGTTGAGAGAACGAAAATTCCAGTAGGACATATTTCTATTAAATTTTCTAATAAGATCCACCCATAACTTATTCTTGAGACAAATTTCAATCAGGAGAACTCCCAAGTATTTTGAAGGCAACTTGCTAATTTGGAAACCAAGCATCCTCACAATGTGGTATTGTACAACTAGTGGTGTGTTAAATAAAAAAAGCTTGAGAATTTGCTTTATTGATTTCCATACTTGAGGCTAAGGAAAATTCCTCCAAAGCTTGATATAAACCTGTAGCTTCCTGAATTGTTGGGACTGCCATGCACATGGTGTCATCCACAAATTTCTTGTGTTATAGTGAGAGATCTTGTCTAAAGAGACACGAGGATTTGATATTTTTTTTAGATCAGTGCTTTGAGAGCTCTGCCCAATCCTTTCATGGCTATGATGAAAAGTAAAGGGGAGAGATTATCTCCTTGACAAATGCCTTGAGAAGTAAAGAATGGTTGAGTGGCAGGCCCATTCAACATAATAGAGTCGAAAGCAGATGAAAGGAGAGCTTTGATCCAACTAATCCGACTGTCATAACAAAAGGCATGAAGGATTTCAAAGAGATAGTTCCAATTGAGTTATATTTGGAGAGATCCAATTTAAGAAACATTTATGGGTTTTTGGAAGTTTTAAAGAGTGAATGGTTTTATGGGCGATCATGATATCATCCAAATTTTTTCACCTTTCTACATATCCTATTTCTAAAGCAAAATGAGATGGGGGAGGATAGGTTTAAGGTGATTAACAATGATTTTGGTGACCACCTTATAGATGAATTTTCATAGGGAAATATGCCTAAAGCCACTTTGGTCCTCGATTTTTTTCTTTCTTTGGGACTACGATGAAGAAGGTGGCATCTAGAGCTCTCAATATGGATTTCATCTTTCTTGATTCTTTCACTACTTCTCATAGATCATTTCCAACTATTTTCCAACAAGCATGGAAAAAATATGTTGTAAAACTGTCTAGGATTGGGGTTTTTATTTTAGGCATGGATTTAACCATTGATTCCATTTCTTCAATGATAATTTCACACAAGAGGGCCTTATTTTGTTTGCTGGTAAGTAGTGAAGGGATATGCTGCACAATTATTTGTGTGGTCTCATTTAGTTGAGGCATATGATGTGAAAATATAGTTTAGTAAAATTGTACTAGTTCTTGAACCATATCCTCGTGGTCCTAAACCTTGGAGCCTTCCTAATTTCTTAAGGAGAGGATTTGGTTATGATGGCAATGTTGAAGCATTGAGTTATGGATGAAGGTTGTATTTCTCTCCCCTTCCTTCAACCAATTGATTCTATACTTTTGTTGCTATAAGATTTCTTCCTATTTTCTTCAATCCTCAAGTTAGGTGAATATTTTAGCCTTTTCCTTAATTAATTAATTTGACTTGCCCTAGTGTATGGCTTCTTGTTAAATTATCTCCATTTGGGCTTATAAGTCCTATTTGACATGGAGTATATTCCTAAATTTTTCTTTGTTCGATATCTTAAGCATATTTTTGAGGTGTTTTTTTTTGCGTTTATTATGGGGCTATGCCTTCTATGTGTTTCACCTTGTCCCACAATTAAATCTTGAAATAGAGTGGAGTCTACCTCTAATTTTTTGATACCTCCTCTTTCTTCCTAGAGAGATTTGATCAAGTTTAAATCCGCACTAAGAATATAGGGCCTTGATGAGATTAAAATATTGATATGCTTGATGGAATTGAGGAATTGAACTTTGTCTCTGGGTAACAAGGGAGCATAAAAATTTGAGAGGAAGAAGATTTTTGTAGACCCAATGAGTTGAAAGTGGATGGTTAAGATTATGAAAGATGCAAACATGTTGATAAATAACACTTATTAGGAGTTCTAGATAATGGATAAGCCACCAAACTGATCTCGGGTATTGATCACTACAAATTGGAAACATTGTCCCCATTTATCTATTATTTGACTTATAGGTTCAGACAAAGTTTGAGTTTCGTAGATCATAAAAAAGGTTGGATGTTGCGAGATCCATTTCACTTTTATAAGCCTCTAATTTTATTTACATTTTAGGCCTCTAATGTTCCAATATATGAAATTCATGGAGGGGAGGAGATGGTGGAGGCATAAACTTCTAAGATCAACTTGATTCTACCTGGTTTGACTAGAATTTCCCCTAATTCCTCTAGGATTTTTTGATTTCTCTTCCTTATTTTTGATTTCTCATATTTATGAGGCTTTGTTTTCCCCTTCAAGGGTTGAAAATGAACACTAAGCTGACTGACAATTTTTTGACCTATGGAAGTTTTTTGAACCTATTGTCAAGATTTCGAATGGTCGTACTTAAAATTTTAACCTAATTCTTAGGGATATATTTGGCCTTTTACTTTCCATGATTTTGTGATGTTGAGGAATTAAAGGGAATCCAAGTCCATGTTGACAACTTCCTCGTTAGGGAGGGTGATCTTTGAGACTATCACAGAAGCTCCCGTATAATCAATTCCAAGAGTTTTGTGAAGGAGAGCAGAGGAAACACATTGGAGACTTGAGGATTGCTTGGGTTGGGATTTTCTAAGTTGGGTGGAGGGGTCAAAGGAGGAAGATGAGGGTTTGATATCTGTGAGCAGATCAAAATTGTTTCTCATAACTATTTTTTTTAGAGTGAGGTAGTAGCGGAGGGGGTCTATGGTCACAATGACAACTAACCAACATTTATAAGTCATCCTAGTATGAGGCTTAGGCCTAATCTAGAGGGGAGAAAGGGGAGATAAGGGGGAACTTTTGATAGAGATGTCTGCATTCATGACAACTCCTACATCTGAAAGAGACATGCTCATAGTCCATGGTTTGCTTCTAGTATTCATCTTGGTAGTAGATGTCGATGAATTTTGGTAGGGGTTTTCAGATATTCATATAGACACAAGTACATACATAAGATATATATCTGGGCTTTTGTGTATCGTCTAATACTTTAGAAAAGTGCCCCAACATGATTCCAATGGCAAGTAATATATCTTCATCCTAGAATTCTCTAGGTAGGGAATACATTATAATCTAGACTGGAGCTTTCGTGAAATTTTCTTCGTCAAGGATAAATATCTTTGTCCAAAACCTTAGATAAAGCCACAAAATTAAAAAGATATGGTCCATTATTAATTGTTCTCATTCAATTTTTTGTGTGGATAAAATAATGGTGAAGAAGCCTTTAGCTCCAAATTCCAACTTGATGTGGCCCTTCAATTTCCATTTTCACTGGATCCATCGAGAGACGTATTTTTCCAAGGTACAAATGCTTAGAATTTTCTGATCAAAGCATGGTCTTTCATATATTAGATATATTCCTCGATACAATTTGAGTGGAATTCAAACTTTTGATTTGTGGCTACATTTGGAAGACAACTCCGTGGAGCCCTGTGACTAGATAATGCTAGGTTTGCTGCATCTTTCTATTGTTTAGATTGATTTTATTTTGTAGATATCTGAAGGCTTGGAGTCGACTATTTTGGGCACTTGTCTCTTGCCCCAACTTTGCTATAGGAGGGAGCTCCACTCCCTCCTACAATGTCAGCCATGTCTAATGAATGTGATTGAACTAAAGGGGCAATTAAACTAATTAGGGGTTTTAGTTGTAGAAATTAACCACATTATGATACATATAGTTACTATATATGTGTTTAACATCTTTCATTGACATGTTTTATATTTTTGTATAATTTATTTTTTTAATATGATATGCATAACATTAATTTTATATTTTAGTTTTATTATATGGACACACACACATTAAATTTTTATTTGTTTATTAATTAACTTTAAATATGAAGTTATGAATTGTCATGGTTAAGAATATGAACCATCATTATTTTTAATTTATATATTAAAATGGATTTCCAAATTATATATATATATATATATATATATATATATATATTATATATATATATAGTATAATATATATAATTCTTATTTCTAATTATATGTCTATTTATTAAATTTAGCTATGAAAATTTGAATATCATGGTCATGAATATGAATCACTATTATTTAAATTTCTTTTAATGAATGGACCTAAATGTCAAGTACATGTGCTTTCTCATATGAGGTCACATGTTCGAATCCAAAGGGGGTTAGTGTGTATACTTATATATATACTTTAGTAGTCAAATAATTGCTTGGAGGCAAGTCCCTTCTCCAACAAACAAGGGGTCCTCATACACCAATTTGGTGTTTGTCTTGGTTGTGACCTTAAACATATTATTATTATTATTATTATTATTATTTTGTCGAAGAAATTGTTTGTTTAATTAGTAAAAACAAAATTACAATATAAAAAATGGAATTGAATCGACTTATTATCTTTATTATCTTTTAATTTAATTGAGCCAACATCATGTTTTATTATTATTGTTATTATTATTTAATCTAACACTTCACTACAACATCTAATCCAATGCATCACTACAAATTCTTCCTCATATTGGTTTGTATGGAAACTCTTCACACAAAAAATATTATGGTAGCTTGATGGGCAGTTCAAGTGGTTTTAGTGTTTTGAGCTTTATGCAGATGATCTTGTAACTAGGCCCTCAGGCTTGTCGCCTCTATTGCATGCCTCACTTGATGTCCATGCAAGAATAAGAATCATAATAAGTGTTGGTGAGTTTACATTATGTACCATCCAAAAAATGCAAGGAAGTTCCCAAGGGTTTACCCACACAAGATTTTCCTTGGAAGAAGAAAATAGATTATCATAATTAAATCTAGAAAAGTAATACATCCTCCAATTTTGTGTGGTGATAAAATCCATTAATAGGTCCAATAATACAAAAACTTAGGCATTAGATTTTAATTGTCATTTAAACAAGAACCACAACAATGAGATGCAAATGATTAAAAGTTTAAAATCCTAATATGACCTTGAAAACATATATAGAATTGTTGAACTCTAGATTAAGATTAAAAAAGATCACTTTCATTACTTTAATTATTTTTATTAATCTACACAGTGGTAAATCTTAGCCTAAAATGTCTCTCATAAAATTTGGAATAAACTTAAGCAAACCCAAAAATATTAACTTCTAGCATGAACAATGTCCATTAAAAAATCAAATAAGTTAAGCTAGAGATTCAAAAACAAGGCTTAATATTAAAACATAATATATGATAATCAAATTTATACTATTGAATATTACATTTTTATGAAAATTCAAAATAAGGCTTTTAACAACAACAATATTATTAATAAAAAAAAATACTACAAAGTTTTTATCAAGCTTAATTTAGTCCATCAAAAATATATTTCCAATATTCTTAATTAAAAAAAAAAAATATTACTAAAATTAAGAGCAATGCTTATAACCTTGATAATGATATTGAACAATGCTTATAACCTTGATAATGATATTGGTCACTTTACTAATTCAAAAACTCAATGTAAAATTTGTGATAAAAAATGGAATACTTGATGCCATAACACAACTATTCTTTAGCGCTTCTTAACTGACAAAAACTACACTAACATTGAGACTTTAATTTCCACAATATTCAATTATAGAAATAGCATTTAAACATATATTTAGTATACTTCGTTTCATTGTTTAGTGAATCTTAAGATTTATTGCTCTTAAGGGAGGATAAACATCATCATCAATAAGTTTTAAAAAACTAGTAAATGATTCCATAATTTTGGTTACATACAATGGTTGGATTAGCTCTAAGCGTATTGTGATTGTTTACATCATTTGAACATCCCTTTCCACAATTTTTTTTCTCCTAATAACACATTCCACATATCATCACAATATTCATTATTCATGGCCATGGGAAGCATTTAATATATGTTAAAAGTTTTTGATATAAGTTACGAGTAATTCATGTTAAGTATAAGTATAATAGGTATAGGTGAATGTATGAAGATGGGCTATATTTTTGGGTTAATATGGTGACAAAATTTCAAAATTTTACTCTTTTATCGAATTGAAGCCTTAAACATTTATATAAACATTGTGAATTTTGATTCGGAGTAAAAAGACAATTTGTAGAGAATTATGTTTTGCTCCTAATGATATATTTTGCGAAAAATTGTAGTGTTGTATAGTATGTCAATTCTCCATTAAATGAAACGCTTGTGCTTGCAAATTTTCACATATCTTAAGAGGTATGTGTGTGTTCACGTAGTATAACTTAATCTAAATTGTGTGTATATAATATATATATATATATATATATATTATATATATATATATATATATATATTAATATATATATATATATATATATATATATGAGCATGATCTAGATTGAGAGTAATAAGTTTTCATATTAAAAAATGAATTTTTTTTTAATGCAATTATATTTTTTATTTTTATTTTTGGAAGTTGGCGAAATAATATTTCAATTACATTTTGCAGACACTTGTGTTCATGTAAGGTTTTTTTCAACTATTTAAATAAATTGAAAAACCAAGAGTACCCTTTTGAAGAGGACTCATAAATGAAGATAGTGGTGTTTTTGGAAATTTTTTCATTGTGTATATTTGATGTTATTTATGTTTTATTCAACCTCTTTAAAACTGTCCAAAAACATTTCATGCGTTATATTTAAAGAAATTAGATGAAGAGTATCATATGAATTCAAAAATATCAAACTCATATGCCATTGAATAGAGGATTCCTACATGAATCCAACATGATCAACTCCGCCACCTAAGGACAAATTTTCCCCTAAGTCTGCTAGGATACAAAATGGTGTTGTAGAAAATTTTGCAGAAAGGGTGCCGAAATTGTGGTTTTTAGGACTTCACAAGCTAGATCGAGCGCTTAAAATGCCCGATCGAGTGCCTAAATTTTAAATTTAAATAGATCTTTTGAGGGTTTCCTAACCCCTCGAGCAATTCATTTACGTGGTTGCCTACATGGCTGAATCGAGCTATGACGCTCTAAAGATCTAAAATTTAATCCATTATTAATTGAACCAAGATGATATGATATTATTTTACAAAAAATGAAAATTCAACTAGATCTGGGTTATGAACAATATTAGATTTTTCTATGTTATTGCATCAAGATGCGCATTCTATAGGTCAGTATGGGGGAAATTTGTAAGTATGTCTGTTCGTGCTCAAAATATACTTTATCATATACCTTGAATTTGAATGGATCATAAATTTACCTTCCACAAAAGTTTTACCACATTAAAATTCTAAATTTTATTATAGTTTTTGTTATCATGTCATGTAGAAACCAAGTTATTAAATATGATATTATATTAACAAATTATATTTATTGTTATTAATAATTAAATTCTAAAATTTGATATTAATATTAAAATAATATTAATTTGTTTAATGTTAATATTTATAAAAATTTAATTGGATTAATATTAATATTAAATTTAATATAATATAAAATTTGTTATATTCTAATATATATTAATATTTAGGATGTTATTAGCTCCAAATATATATGGAAGGGAAGAAGAAATATCTAGAGTGATAGAAGTAGAGATATATCGAGGGAGTGACAAGGGGGAGATGGAGATAAAGTGAGGGTGAGAGAAGAGGAGAAGTGAAGAAAGAGAGGAGAGAGGAGAAAGAGGGAGAGAAGGGTAAGAGAGAGGGGGACACAAAGATGGAGAGAGAGAGGAATCCAGAGAGTGGAG
Organism: Pinus taeda; assembly: GCA_000404065.3. Lineage (NCBI taxonomy): Eukaryota > Viridiplantae > Streptophyta > Pinopsida > Pinales > Pinaceae > Pinus > Pinus taeda. Next base: position 49,748 of record APFE031234681.1, read on the forward strand.
GAGAAAGAGAGGGAGCTTGAGAGATGGAGTTGGAGGAAAAGATAGGGAGGGAAGAAGAAAGACATATAGAGAGAGAAAGGTGGAGAAAGAGAGAGTGACAAGGGAGAGATGGAGAGAGAGTGTGTATGTTTGGAGGTGAAATTAAAATACAAAGAAGGAGAGATGGAGAGAAATGAGAGAGAGAATGTGAGAGGGATGGATATAGTGACAAAGTTAGAGGATGAGAGAGAGAGAGAGAGAGAGAGTGATGAGGAGGAGAGACAAATGTAGGTGGGAGATAAAGGGAGAGATATGACGAAAGAGAGAGAGGACTTGAGAGGGAGGGAGAGAGAGATGGAGTGGTAGGGGGAAAGAGGGGGGGGTAAGAATAAATACATATAGACAAAGAGGGAGAGAGGAGGGTAGGAGGGAAGAGAGATGGAAGGGGAGCCAAAGGGATATAAGGGGAAGAGAGAGAGAGAGAGGGAGAGGGAGAGGGAGAGGGAGAGGGAGAGAGAGGGAGATATAGATAGATATGGAGAAATAATGTGTATGTTTGTGGGGTGATATAGAGAGATAAAGAAGGAGAGACAAAGGGATATAGAGATATAGATGGAAGGGGGAGAGAGGTAAGAAGAGCGAGATTAAAGAGAGGGAGTGAACCAAAATGGATCCAAAACACCCTCTAAGTCTTCAAACATTCAAAACTATTACATGAGAAGAAATTTTAGAAAAGTCAGATAACACTATTGGGAGGCAAAAACATAAAGAAAATAGTGAAATGAAGCCTATCGGAGGTCAAAGGAGCATTGCATAAGAGCTGTCTTATCTGGCTGATCAACGATCCAAATCTGATTGGAAAATCGCAATCAGCGGTGGCAAGTAGAGGCTATTAGCAGAGACCACATGGGATATGTGCCAGCGATTAGAGGGGTCAACGAGGACCGTCGATCAAGTGTGCAGATCGACGACCCAAGTTGAATCACAATGTTGCAGTGGCAAATCACAGGAAAGTGCTTACAAATGGCTCAGGGGTATGTGTGATATGCAATTGCGATCAATCGCATCACAACATCGCATCAACGCATTACAGTGGAGCGGGGTTGATATAAACATAACTTGCGATAGCCGGACCCCATGGAGATATAAGTGATATTTCATATACTTTGAGATCTGGAAAATGACATTTTCCTTTGTATTTGCGTTTTTCGTTAAATAAACAAAATACGAAGGAAAAGCATTGATGTGATGAAACCGGACCCAAAAGGGTTTATGAATGCATATGTATAACATTTCAAGTCCGCCATAAAGCCCTTTTGCAATATTTTCAGTCTTTAATGTATTTTTTAATGCAAAGGAAACAAGTGGGATTTTGGGCGGGTTAGAGGCGGTAAATGGTTTTGGCCAGGCTCCGCCCGAGCCCATACACTGGCTGCCACATGGCCAGGCCCTAGAGAGAGAAAAAGACCCTTTTTGGGCGGTTAACCCCCATACGAATGAGTTGTCTGAAATGAACCTTAGCCATTGGATCAAGATCTCTCATATCAATGGTGGAGATGCGATAAGAGATATATAGGCGGACCTGATAGGAGTTGTAAGGAAAACTTCATAATAATTCAAATCTGATAGACGACAGTTCGACAAATTTTGACATTGTTTAGTGTATTTCTCTGTGTGAACAGAGAACGCTGTTTTTGGGGATTTCAAAGGCCCGATGGTCCATTCCATTACAGAATAGGTGGCCACCATCCTTGAAGGTGTTTAACAATGATTGCTAACGCTTAGAGGGGGATCTAAGCGGACAAAGGCCGGGGAGCTAGAGAGCCCGAGAAGGAGAAATGAATAGACAACGCCGATTGGCTTTAAAGCCATAGACTGACAGAAAACAGAGGCAAGAAGTGCTGAGACAGAGAGAAAACAAAGACAAAGAGTTAGTGAGGAGAGTCTGTGTAGTCAGAAAGACTTGGGGGATCCAAGTAAAGCCTTGTTGTTTTGTATTTGTTGTGTGAAACTCAAATTGAGCTCACTTTTGTAAAAACTCTACTTCTGTAGACATAATAGAGAGGTCACCACTGAAGGCTAGACCAGGAGACCTAGCCTAGGAGAGTTGGGTGAACTCCTTATTAAACTTGCTGTGTTTATGTGTGTTTGTCTATTATGTTCTTTAAATACTTCATTGTCTATGTATTTCAAAATCTTATCGATCCATTGCACAAAGTAACATAGGAAAATCCATGCACATGAGTCTGTAATACCTTAATAATTGTCTAATATCTCATTATCAGATCAAGTGGTATCAGAGCTTTAGGTTTCCTAAGGTTAGAGAAGCTTGTGCTGGATTGTTGAATGCTAACTAGATCAAAGCTCAAACTAGGAGAAAGAGAACTTGTTGAGACTAATCCAGAAATTGGAAGAGTCTATCCTACGAGGAGGATGGTTGAACAAACCTCATCAAAATCAGACTTTGAGTTCATGGACAGTTTCATGACCATGAGAGTCATGGTGGAGGAGATGTATCGAGAATTTAAGAAAGGCAGAGGTGAAAGCACTTCAACATCTCGAACAGAAAAAGGAGCAAAGGAACCTCTTCTAGATGGCCACCCAGAAGGCAAAAGAAAAGAAGAGAGGCCCTTTCCACCATCTACTCCATCATCACCATCCTCATCATCTTCTTCACATAAAACTAGCCCTGAAAAGAAAAAGAAGAAAACTACTGTGATTAAATTAGATGTAAAATTTGATTTGCCAATATATGATGGTGAATTAAATGCAGAAAAGCTAGATAACTGGATTAGATAGATTGATGTATATTGCAGGGTGTAGAACATCAATTCAAAAAGGAGAAAGATTCAAATGGCTAGCCTTCACCTTCGAGGAACTGCCCTAGTGTGGTGGGAAGGCACGACACAAGCTGTTTTGAAGAAGCATGGTAAAATTCTTTCTACCTGGAATGAATTTGTTTCTACCATTAAAAAAGAATTCTATCCACTAGCTTATATGCAGCAAGAAATGATGTGTTGGCGAACTCTTCACCAATTAAAGGGCCAAAGTGTACAAAGCTATACCCATGAATTTAGAAAAAGAGCTTTAATTCTAGGCATTTCTCTTGACTCACCTGAAACTTTGTTGAATTATATAGGTGGTCTACACATCTATTTGAGACACACCATTCTCATGTTTAACCCCACTAGCATAGATGAGGTATCCGTTCAGGCTACACATCTAGAGGATAGAGGCAAGAATGTGAACCCAGAGATTGGGGGATCATCAAAACCCACTGCAAGCAAGAAAAAGGAAAAGAAGAAGCAAAAATGGAAGGAGAGGAAGACAAACACTATACAGAAAGACAAACCTTCATGCACTCACTGCAAGAAGGATGGGCATGATGATGAACATTACTAGTCTTTGCATCTGGAGCTAAAACCCAAGAAGTTCGGTGGTAAGAAGAAGAAGACTGGTGTTGCTATTCAGAAAGATTTGGGGTCAGACTCAGGTGATGAAACAACAGTCACAACCACAGGTATAAAAGGTAAACATTCTAAAGCATCTACTAGTAATTTTTCACAATCTATTGATAATGAAGACAATGAGAGGAAAAGGCATGAGCTTTTTCATATTAGAGTTATTTCCAAGCATCAAAAGATTGATACTTTATTTGATAGTGGTTCACAAGTAAACTTGATTTCTGAAACAATTGTAAAGAAGTTG
>APFE031234681.1:57829-93153 GCA_000404065.3 Pinus taeda
AAGGAGAGATGGAGTGAGATATAAATATATATTTAGGGGGGAGAGAAATGAAAGAAAATTTCTTGCACTAGATGCATTGATTTCATTGTAGAGATGTTGATTTCTAATCCTATTTGATTTTTTGCACTAAATGCATTGATTTATCCGTAGACGTTGATTTATAATTCTATTTCATTTATTGCATTAGATGCAACAATTTCATTAAAGATGTTAATTTCTAATCATGTTTGATTGGGATTGCATTAGATGCATTGATTCCAATGCATTGATTTTAGTATAGATGTGGATTCCTAATCCTATTCGATTTCTAGCTCTAGATGCATTGATTTGAATGTAGATGTTGATTTATAATCATATTTCATTGCTTGCATTAGATGTATTGATTTCAGCGTACGTGTTGATTTCTAATCCTATTTGATTGTTTGCATTATATGCATTGTTTTCAATGTAGATGTTGATTTCTCATCCTACTTGATTGCTTGTATTAGGTGCATTGATTTTAGTGAAGATGTTGATTTTTGATTTGATGTAACTAGATGTATGGTGTAGATTAATTTCAAGATAATTAGATTAAAATTGTGCATTGATTTTAGTGTAAGCACAACAAAATTATTGACGACATGCATTATGACTAAGCTCTTGTAGATAACCTCAAATGAAATAAAATAAAATAAAATTTATTTGTAACTTTTACATCTCCACATATTTTAAAATTGAATAAAACTTATTTCAATCATATTTGTGTTTTTTAAAATTGAATAAAACTTATTTCAATCATAAGGAATTGATTGAAATGCTTGGACAACTAAGTAAATTTAGGAAATTTGATAACATTATATAAAATTATAGAAATCTTATCATATATTTTTTTTTGACCTATATTAAATTCCAATACGATTTACTTATATCATGTTATGGCTAACCACTTGTAGATAATCTCAAAATAAAATATTGAATAAAACTTATTTGTTGTTTACATGACATATTTTAAAATAGAATAAAACTTATTTCAATCCTACCTATGTTTTTTAATTGAGCCTTGAGATAAGAAATTGATTGAAATACTTAAAAAAGTTAAGCATGCAATGGTATATGGGTGGGTCACAAAAATTTTCATATGTACATTTTTTATTATAATATGGATGACTTTAGAATTCAAATAATTTATTTTTAAAATTGAATTGTAATAACATACATGTTGATTGCACTAAAAGACACTTTCTACTTGAGCCAATATGAAGCATGATTGTAATTCTTTCCATGCTCGATATTAAATTGATAAATGATACATTTTAGTTCATTTCAAGTATCAAAGTGACTTGCATCATAGTAAGATTGTACTTATATCATATTATGACTAAGTTCTCAAGTAGATGGCCTCAAAATAAATAAAATTGAATACAACTTATTTGTTGTTTACCAGACATCTTTAAAAATTGAATTTAAAACTTATTTCAATCCTAGTTGTGTTCTTTAATTCAACCATCATATGCTTTATTTAATTTTAAGTATCAAAGTGACTTGCATCATAAGTTAATATTGTACTTATTTTCTTCGTTTACGAAACTAGAAATCATAATTGTTATGTTTTTTAATAAAAGTTATAGTATATATAGATTTTTTTAAACTAGAAAAATAATTTTAATAGATCCATAAACTGAAATAATGTATCAATAAACTATCCATATGAAAATATTTACAAATTACAAATATCACATGAGAATCCAAAAATTGAAATAATAAGTATCCATAAACTGAAATAATGTTCATGTACAACCATAAAATGTCCATGTGTGATAATATACAAAGTTTGTATCACATGTGAATGTGCCCTATGAAATTGACTTGAAAATATACAGATTATCCACTCTAAGTACCACTAGAACTCATATGTGAGTTCCACTGTGTAAAGTGAGTGTCCATAAGTTGGTATTGCAATATAACACATTCAATTCAAACTAGATCATTATTTGTAAAAAAGAAAAAATATGGAGATAAATGATTTTGAACCACAATTTTAATTACATATATGAATCTACTAACCTCAGACGAGTCCAAATGCAAGTCAGATAGGATGTGGTTCTGATGAATCTGGGTTTGGTACTCCCTTGCCTGTGGCTCAATGATTGGGGCCTATATCAATGGACTGACATTGTCAATGCCTCTATACCCAACATCCCAATGATCCACCCACATAATTGTGACATCGATAACACTCTGCATATGAGCCTGTGTACACAATGGTAAGGATAGATTATAATTAATCTACGAATTAATTAACACATGCATAACTTAGAAAAATAAAATGTTGAAATCTTAGGGATAAAAATGTTTACCTCAACTACTAGTCTAGGTGGAGATGGAGGAGAATCCATGGAAACATGCTATGGTGGAGGATGGCCTAGCTATTAAACTGCCCCCTCGGATGACCTCATAAGCTCATCCATGTAGCTGGGTTGTGTCTACATGTTATCATGAACTTATTAATGTAAATGTAATTTAATACGAACTAGAAATTAATATAAATAATTATGCATAATTTGACAATAAGAGTCAAAAGTTTTGTATATATATATGTACCTTGTCTATGTCATGTAGGCCATGCGCCCTCCAAGTGTCATAGATGGCATCAAGATACATACATGCATATGAAAAAAGCTATTCAGTGGGAAAACTCATGAGAAATGAATCATCATATAAAGGAATTGGCAGCTCACGAGGTAATTGTGGTGGTCTGATAATCTCTCCATGCAATGCAACACATGCACTGACCAACGACGTATGCATGTTATCTGTAATGGTATCCCTAGTCTCAACACCAAATTGCGATGACTCCTTTAACTCTGTCAATAATACCACACTTTGAGATGGTAGTGGGAAAAATATCAAAGGTGGTGGTACATGCCCACGGTCCCTACAAGCCCCCTCGTGATCATATGTGCATCCTAATTTAGCTCCAAAATAATGAGATACAATATCAGTGTAATGTGACCTCATATGTAACATGAAATCTACATATATATGCTTGGAAAAATAAACAACAACTTGGTCATGGTGGGGGAATTAGCCCTAAGCTCCAATGAATTGATCATACACAAAAGGGGCTACATCAACATTCTTAAAATATTTGAGCTAAATCAGATCTTTATGTCTAGCAAGACGATCTAGAGGGATATCGAACAACTCCCCATGAACATCAATGTTCTTGGTGGCCTCTCTCACCACCTCCTAACTATGTGGGCCTCTAACCTTACACCTCCTAATCCTCTGTATGGACTGTAGGTGGCATCTTTGTGGGCCTGACCTCTGGTATGTCTCAATCAACCTATTGATTCTTTCCAACATCAAAGACAAATTACATCTAGTAGGTGAACTAGCAGGGTGTCAAGGATTTCCTTCAACTGCAAATTCAATTCCACTAGCTCTAGAGTTCTCATATTGTAAGGTGCCTTTGATGCTGGTCGTGCCAACTCAATAGAAAAGTCCACTTCCCCGTGAGGCGGTAATTCTAAAATATTTGTTGGGAATACATCCTAAAATTGTTTCAAGACCAGATACCTCTTCAAGAGTTCTGCATCCTCGACATCCTTGCCTTTATCACTAGAAATATGCACTGCAAACAATACACACCCTTTCCTGCAACTGCGCTTTTCCTGCATAGATGTAACCATTCTAACTGATTTTCCCTTCTTCGTACCCTACAATATTTTTTTTTCTCCGTTGTCATCCAATCACTCAATAGCATTTTCATAACAATACACCTTAGTCTTGTGAAGATAAAACCAATCCATACCCAGAAGCATATTGTACGATCCCAATGGAAGTACATTCAAACGCATTGATGTAGGCATACCATTCAAATCAAATGCACAAGATATTACCCAATGATGAACTCTTTTCTTAGTATCTATAGCCAACTACACCAACCAATACTCAACATGCACTTCTTTTCTCAAACCACACTTATCCACCAAGTCAAGGTTAACATAACTATAATCTGATCTAGGGTAAATTAAAATAGAAATAACTTGATCACATAGCTTATTGTCCATCTCGATAATAGATCCTTGTGATCTTCCTCGTTGTTATCTAATGCTGCATAGATCCAAGGAATGCCTTTTCCAACATCCCCAACTATATGCACCTCCTTAGCACTATAGATTTGAGTCCTACCACCCTAATACAATGAAAAATAATTCTTGAGATGCTCCTTGTTATTGGAAATACTGAGATGGGGGGTGAATTCGTATTCCTTAGCAATTAACACTTTTAAATATTTTCAGAGAATTAGTTAATCTTCAATTATTATTAAAGTTTATGTAGTAATAACAGTAAATAAAAAAACATAGTAGGCACAAGATTTTTAGTGGAAAACCCCCTCTGGGTCAAAAACCACCAAACACTTTTCTAATAAATTCTTTAATATTTAGCCCCAACTGAAATGAAAGCAACAACTTCCTAGAATTCTAGAGAAGCATTCTTCTCCATCTCCCACTAGAAGGATGCCCCAATGTCCTGGTTTCTTCAGTAATCAATTGAATCAATGCCGCAACACCCTAGCGAGCCACAACTCACCCTAGCACCACCCTCCCACCACCCTCCCACCTTGTAGTGTTCACAGGCTCCAACCTATAGGTGACTTCATGCACCAGCCTAGCACCTCCTTGCCACCATATAATGACTGAAATAAAACATGACTGTGGATTCCCAAACCAGGGACAACAATCCATGATACAATAAGATGTATAATGATTTTCGTGTAATTGACCAAATACCCAATCACTCTATGACCTGCAACCCAACCATGATATCATCCCAACAATGGCTTCTATGCCTCCCAACACTGCCTCTTCGACTCTAGGCATAATGAATCTTTCACAAATGACTCTTTTACAATCTTTACAATGATATCTCTTTTACAAATGACTCTTTTACAACTTTACAATGATGACTCTTTTACAAATGACTCTTGGCCTTAACAATACTTCATGATATCTAGATGGTTGTCATGTATGTTGTAGTTTTTTCTTCTCAATGATGTATGAAAAGAACCCACTTAAGATTGTTGATGACAAACAATGTCAACAATATAAATTACTACTAAACATTGTATATTTGCAACAAATGATAGAAACAAAACTTTCCAAGGTCTAGATCTATGCCACAATCATAGTTAAACAACAAAAATAAAGAGTAATACATCCAATCATCCAATGGAAACTAGATATGTAAAGAATAATTTTACTATAACACCTGTGAAGAGAACAGATAAATGTTACTAATCCCCCTATATGGGATGGACTCTTGGCTATCCTCAAACATCTTCAGCTTGTGCGACAATGAAAATAATCAGAATTACAACAGTGAGTGCAACAATGAAAATAATAAAAAGTGAATAACGAATGGAAAACCCTTCTATTTATAACAAAATATCGAGTTATCCTAGAATAGTGAGCAATAATAACTTATTATTGATCCCATTCTTGGAATAACCACCTCGAATATTTTATTATATTTTTTTAGGAGGGAAAAAATATTTAAACTTTTATTTAGAAATAATAAATAAATAAATGATTTATTTATCATCTCAAGGAATTAGTTAAGGAATAAGAAACAAATAAGGATTTATGTTAGACATGGAATGAGATCTGTTTTCTTGAAATTTCAAGGATAAAGATTGAGAGAAGAACTGCCGACCTACAATTTCTAAAACAGTGTAGAGACAATAAGATCATTCATACTTGAGGTTTATTTATCTGTTCTGGTCAGAATATTCTTCTCTCAATTGATCTATCATTCATAATCTATCATTTTTTGTCTTGATGATGGACCCCCTGTGGGGTTCGAAACATCGACATATTGAACATAATACTGTGGATAATCCAGATCAAAAATTTCCAAAAATCTACCACAGAAGCTTAAAGTCTTACATAACTTCCATGTACAAAGGGGATACATGGAATGAGATTTGTTTTCTCAAAATTTCAAGGATAAAAATTGAGAGAAGAATTGTTGACCTGCAATTTCTGAAACAATGTAGAGACAATAAGATCATTCATACTTGAGGTTTATTTATCTGTTCTGGTCGAAAGATTCTTCTCTCAATCGATCTATCATTCATAATCTATCATTTTTTTCTTAATGATGGACCCCCTTTGGGTTTTGAAACGTCGACATATTGAACGTAATACTGTGGATAATTCGGATCATAATTTTCCAAATAAGGATTTATTTAATTATTCCTAAGGGATTTAGGTAAATTTAACAAAGAATAACAATTAATTAGTGATTAATTAATTATTCTTAGAGAAAAATAAGAAAAATAATGATTTATCTATTTATTTTTCATGATTGGGTCAAATTTGACAAGGAATAATAATAAAACAATGGTTTAATTAATTATTCCTAGAATAAAATCAAATAAATAGTGATTTATTTAATTTTCATGGGTTTAACTATACTTAACAAAGGTGGTTTATTAGGTAATTTATCACAGTGAAAGCAATTTACTATGGTAAATTTGGCTTTACATGGTGTACTTCGATCCATCTAGTGAATTAGGCTAGATGATCATTTTTTTGGTGATAATAGATTGTCCCCCAACGTACGAGTGTTAGGATCAAAACGTATGACCAAAGTACATTGTAAATAAATAATCACTAGACAACACAGGGAGTCAGAGAGAGAGAGAGAGAGAGCATTGAATCTGAATTTGAAAGAGGATAGGGATAGAGGGGGTGAGACTAATGCAAGTCTCATTTTATGTTGTGGTACCAGAACTCACTAAGGTGGGGGAGGCATACCCATACCCCCCGAGATAACTTAGTACAAAAATAATGGTTCTCCCGGAAACATAAAAATCAGCAATGAAGTACATGTTGAATGGTACATGAGAAGTTGGCATAACAAAGCCTACAAATAATACAATATGTCCCATATACATAATGCACCTGGAAAAAACATGAGCTAGGATTGAATAATACAATAATATTTGAGTACATGAGATAGAAAGCCCCTTTCCTCAAAAGATGGGTGGGAGGGAGGGTGGAAAAACTAGAGAAGCCCTGTTGAACAAAGAAGGGCTCTGCAAAACTCAATGGATCATCTAGAGGAGACGTGCATGTTGTGAACACTGATCGGTAGGAGCCAAAACCATCAACTTTGTGGAACTTCATATGAGGCTGTAGCATAGTAGATATGCATCTCGGCATGTGGGGGAATGCCTTAAGGGCCAACCCCTCATGAGGTCTGAAACATATCACACACACTCGGGAATCATTGGTATAGTCTGTTGCATCACTGGATCATCATGTGTATGGATCATGACCTTGAAACGACCAAGTCAAATGGAAATAATGAGACCCTCTACTCGATCCAAGGTGCCGAACAAGAATGGAAGTTGGAACCGAGATACATTGCCCTCTAGGGCGTTCTTCTGGAATAAATGAACTGATGTCAAAATAATGAGGCACACGATAGATGAGGCAATGAGGGTTCTCAACTAAATCACAAGGGACAATAGTAATGTGACTGATGGAATGACACCAGGAATAATGGGGGACAGTGGGTCTGAGGGACAAACAAAAAAATTCCCTTGTCAGAGCATAAAGTGCATGGTTGACCTAGCAGCAACTGACTCAACTCTGGAGGGGATGGGGACAATATGACTGGAGGCCAAAATGGGAAACAAAGGATGAATGGTATGAAAATATGGATGGAATACTATGAAATGAGATGACGGGACATGAAATAGACTCCAAGGATGCAAGGGTGACTCATTATAGATGCTCTAAACAAGGGTGACTCGATGGCGCTGCAATACAGACTAGGCCTAGTGGGGACGATGAAAACATGAGTAAATGATAGTTATTCATGACGAAAATTTACATATGGTATGAAAAGTATTAAGAGGAGGTGTGCCTCAAAGTACAAGTGTCGCTTTATGACAAAATTTGGTTTTGAGAGGTGACAAAGTGACCTGTCTTGGAAAAAAGGCTTGCTGGTGAAGTTTCAAATCATCAAAAAAATGAGGAAGACCCATTATAGAGCTCAGTGATAGCTTTTCAATGGTGCTGATGGTTCATCAAATTGAGCTATGGTCTAGTTGCAATGGGCGATAGATAAATTATGTATTTTTTTTATGAAAGGACGTTTTCCCTCCAATTTGGATTCATTTGCTAAGTGAGTTGTGGTGAATTTGGAGAGGAGGAAAAGGCCCTAAATCTTGTGTATATTGTAGTGGAAACACCAACCATCAGAATCAGGATCTGCAACTTTTAGATAGGTGTCCTTACTCATCTCTTCAATTTCAGTAGTTTATTTCCTGATTTTTGGCAACTGCAGCTCCTTGAGAGATGTTTTCTCTTGCTCATGGTCGCATCACAATTTTTGGGCCCAAAAGTGCAATCTGGCTTACAGGAAACAACTGGGAACCTACGAGCTAGCACTTTATGGGTTGAAAACTACAATTTGTGGTTGGAGAAATAGTTGGTTTGCTGGCCTAGTGGGCGCTGTAGGATGATCAACGTAAGCATTGTTTTCTTCTCTAAAATGAAAAGACATATGGTGTTTTGCAAGCATGGAAGAGCTAAAAATCAACTGGTGTGAACGAGACTTGGATATTCTTCAATTCGAGATCTAAGGGGATTAGGTGGTTCGAGGGGAATTGGCTCATTATGGGGTTCTCAAGTTGGTAGAGAACCCACTAATGAGGGCAGGTGAGCCCTTGCTATCAATAATTGTGAGCTATTGGGATCCAGACCAGGAGGTCTTTGTCATGCATGGGCAGAAGATCAAGCTTACATTATAGGATATTTACTTCTTGACCGGACTACCTCCCCTCGGAGTGGTGGGGGATACTCATCTGGGGTTACCCCGTGGGAGGAACATTACTGAATTCGTGGAGCGTCATTATCGACGAGGTGTTTGTGTCAAGGGCACAACTATCCTACTTGTTGATCTAGAGAGGCTAGAGACACAAGCTGTTTCAATAGCAGTGTTACGGGTCTTGGGTAGCTAGGCATTCCACCACATCAATGGCGTGGAGATGATGTTAGTTGAGAGTGTTTTGGAAGGGACTTACTATGGGTGGGCCTAGATGTTGCTTTCGTCGGTGAAATGACAGTTGAGTCTTTGCAAGAGGTAAGTGAATCGTGAATGTGTTTTTGGTACAGTGCTATGTGTGTTCTTCTTTGAGAAGATACCCACTATCCATCCCCATGTATAGATCTCAGATGGGGGCCCACAAGAGCCTAGGATGCGCTGTTGGGGGCGGCTACAGCGGAGAGAGGGAGGAGGGGGAGTCAGACAGGTGTTATGACCTGTGTTTTTCGCACATTGGGACCAAATGCCCCTTCACATTGACGATTACCCTTATAGTAGGATGAATTATCAAGGGGATCCTGAATTTCCACTTCCACCAGGCGAGCATGGGGACCAGATGATAAGTGTTAAGTTGCTATGTTTTATGGTGCATTTTTTATTTCTATCACTTGTATATGGTACTGAGTGTGAAATATGTTGTATGCAGACATAACAATGGTAAATCCAATAGGATATGCAAGCCAAGCCACAACACTTGGGGCTACAGATTTGGGGAAATTATCATCACAATAGGGTCTAGAGGATACTGTGTTTCTTGCTGATTTGCATCGTAGGTTTGATGTACTCTTGACTGGGGTTTCAGAGTGCAGATGGCACAACTTAGAGGATTGATACACCGATGAGTGCACTCGTATTCCCTCAGAGTGGCGAGGTATCCTGTGATGTGTGGTGATGGCAGGTCAAGCATTACGTGATCTACGTGCAGGTGGATCATAGCCTTTGGCGCAAGATTTGTCGAATAGTGAATAGATGCAGGGACATGTGGGTCCCATTGATAGTGATTTTTGTAACATGTTGTGGGCATGTTGGATGTATTTAGAGGTATGGCTCCAAACAATTTTATGATACATAATATGAATATGAATTTTATACGACGATGATGGTTCGCCATTTGTTTGGTTATCTTCTATGGTATATATGTGATAAATGGAAATCTAGAATGTTGTTTGCAATTGTATCTACATAGTGATTTTTAGCTCTAGGCACATGACTGAAAGTAATGGTTTCAAATTCACGTACCAATAGCTTAACTTGTAGATATTTTAAAATAGGACTTGGTTATGCACATGATACACACCATTCAATTGCATGACAAGTAGCAAGGAATCTAAATGAACATGAAGAAAAAGGATGCGATGAGTGAGGGCATCAAATAACAACCTATCACTACATCATATTCAACCTAATTAGTGGTGGCAGATCTAATGCACATGCCGTTTGAAAGGACTAAAATATGCAAGGAGGTAAAAATGGCCCAGGTTGCTAAGGCTAGATTCTGGGAGAAGCGAGTTGCACCATCGGCATGCCCATTGTACGTTGTGGATGAGGGATCCATTTGAAAGGTGCAAAAGACAACTAATGAGACAATGCAATCTACATAATTAGCAAAAATAAAGACATGCAAATCAAAGGGATGTGCTATGAGCGAAATTTCTGGAGGTAGAGCGCACGGGGAGAATTAGGAAGGAAATGGCGTTCAAAATCCTCTGAAGAAATGCCCCCTTACTTAAGTATAGGGGTAATCAGGGGTAGACATAGCTTCCATGGTGTCCTCATCATGCTGGGAGATGGGTGGATGGGCGGAAGACTGCCTACATGATGTGGTGAAATTACCTGGTGCATCAACCTAAGAAATAAGGTTCATATACGCATCGTCTTACATGGTAGATGAAAGGCTAGTAGATGGAGGATCTGTGGATGTTGAGAGCTGGAATTCTATCAAAAGAGGCTCAATAAAAGCACGCATAGAAACCTCAGAAATGTTTGCATGCCAGGAACTCAAGGATGATGATTGGTAAAGAATGGGGCTTATGGTGTCTGTCATCTCAACATCAGGGGAAGGGATCACAATAGTGGGGCTAGAGTGTCCATGTTCTAGTTGACTTGTTGTACTAGAATCCATAGGTAGAGGAGTAGAGGATCCACTACAAGTGGCCTCACATTTGCTAATCGCCCCAAGGAAATCGCGAAATTCATCGAGACAAGGGAAACAATGGGAATGGTAACCATGAAGATCACATAGGGCACAAGTGTGGTTTGTGCGTAGCATTTTGAGTTTCTTAGGTGGGACTGGTAAGTTAACATGGAATTCTAGAAGATTCGACTCAAAGAACGCTTCATGAACCAAAGGTTTAAGTTGAGGATGTTCAGGACAATTGGTGGTGGCATGCCCAACAACTTGACACAAAGCGCACGGGGTATCAGCTTTAGTACCTTAGGTGCTGGAGGAGCTTGGGGAGTCTTGTCCTTCGAATATTTCCTTTTGACTTTCCCCCCTGGCTAGATGTCTTTGCAATAGGAGCTGGTTGCTATTGAGGTTGTGATGGAACTGAAGTAGCAGCAGGGGTCATGAGGATCAGTTGAACCAGGGTCAAAGCATGATATGGTCTTGGTTGGCCAGGTAGAATTTTTGTCGGTGGATCAATGTACCATACTGGGATCCCTTGAGGTATGTTAGGAAGGACCAGTGAAGCCATGAAAGGTACAAAAAAAATTCCCGAAGGGGGGAATAAGAAAGGTATCTGGTCGCTTGGATAATTTCCCGGTGGACTAGCTCCTGGATGGTTGAGACCTGGAGGAATTGTTCCTAGTGTGAACATAGGAGAGGCACCCACAAATGGATGAGGTCTTGGGGGAGTGGGTCTAGAGGGTTTACCTGGAAGAGCAACAACAGGGTTTTGAGGATCTAGCTGTTGATCAGGTGTACCGTATTGCTTGAGGGCAGCCTGTGATGCTTGTAACATGCAAAAACTCATAGAGGTAAGCTCTAAGATGGGAGGGGGAGGACTAGGGAAAGTGCCTAACAATGAGGAATCTTTACAGACTCTGGGTGAAACATTGGTGGAAGGAGTTGAACACTATTTATCAGACACCGACGAGATAATGGACTTGGGGGATGTCACAGATGCCAGCTCGTAATAAGTCAACTAATCGATGGTAATGATCTTCCCTTCATGGGGGAAGCACATCTTGCAGAGCATCGTAGATGCGATGGCTGACATAGAATATGTGTAACTACGACCTAAGAGAATGTTGTAATCCAAAGGGGCATCTATGACTTCGATGTTGACATGGATGGTCTTTCCTGCAAGGGTCACTAGATAGCTACGGTACATGCCAAGGGGCTAGGAGGAGTATCCATCCCAAGAACGCAAGGTAATGGTGGAGGGGGACAACTCAGGTGACTTAAGCTATTTCCAAATAGTAGTAGACATCACACAGGTGGATGCACCTTCGTCAATAATGCATATGGAGATGATGGCATTATAAATTCTAACTGGTATCTGGAAAGCAACCGATGAAGTCAATGGGGGATGCTCTAATGCATCAACCGAGAAGACAATCAAATGATTTTGGGAAGGATCCATTGCACCTAAGGTAGTTAGTAGAGCTTGCTTCAAGGATGGGCACGATTGGAGGACTTCCAACGTCGACAGGGCAATAGGTGATTGCGCCAAATCGTCTACTATACTGTATGTATGGGCAACTCTATTAGAAGTTGCATTATAGTGTAATGGTACATTTGGGATCTTAGGGATGGCCTCAAACTTAGGTTGAGGGATCTGTAAAGGACCATTTGGTGTCGTAAGAGGCTTAGAAGACACTTTGGTTTTGGAATCGGTAGCACACGAAGTGGAAGGCTTTCCATATTGGCACGACCGAGTTTGTAGGTTGATATTAGAGGTGTTAACCTCATCATAGTTCATCATAAGGATCTGGTAGTCACTGGGACCAGAAGGTTGGGGGAGGGGGGTTGCTTGACCTAGATGAGGTTGAGAAACAACAAATCCTTGCTGAGGGAAAATATTTGTGAGCATGGACGGTTGAGGAGGCGCAAGATTCTGAGGCGATTGTTGACCTTGATAAGATACTTGAGTCTCCCACATTTGGCGCATATGAGGTAAAAGAGGTGTTGGGAGTGGGATCCCCCAAGGGAAATTTTTGGGCTAAAAGCCCATATTTAAGTCAATTTTTGTAGTATTATTGTAAATACTCCGCATTTTGTGGTCATAGAGTGCAAAGGTGTTATGTGTCATAAAGGGTAGTCCGCCCTTAGTTTGGTAAAGTAAAGTCGGTTGTAAGAGATCTACCCATGGTTTGTGGACCATGTGATTGTATAACAAGAGCTAATCTCTAAGTAGTTTGAGAGAAGACATGTAAGAGAGTCATAGCTTTGAAGCAAGAAACCTAAGTCTTGGGTTGTAGCGTAGGTAGAGGCTTTGTAGCTAAGTGCACAGAGGCCTAGGGTAGAAGTACGCAACTGAGTGCATGAACCCCTGTAGCTATGTGCATAGGGTGAACAGAGTCTATAGTACTTGGAAGATATTAATAAAAGCAGTTATTTTTCAATTTCTACATATTTGTTCTGTTGATGGGTTTGGATATGCTGTATATGAATTTCCTTTATTATGCTTCTATGATGTGTGAATGAATATAGTTACATTAAATAACTAAATGAAATTACGAATATCTGATTTCACGGTGATAACTTTAAGTATTCAACAAAATAAGAAAATCACTTAGGGTAATTGAGGAATCCACACAGCATGCTGCCATAACATTACGAAAGTACCTCAGCCATAGGTTAGGACTATGAAAAGGTTGATCATATACTTTCACGAAGGTATTGAAAGCCGGAATAAAGGATTTGTCGTACAAGACCTAGAGTGATATCACCTGCATGAAGGCAGGGATAGAAGAAATCAAACAAAATCACAACCATCTCAAGGTGCGGAAACTTGGTTCCAGCATCACCCCATACAACTTTGGGTGAGACTTCAGTCCACGCTTTGCGGGCTGATGCCAAAAGGGCTAGTAGTGTAGGGATTTGTTTGGCTAATTAACACTGAACCTGGGTCAGGCCCCCTCAAGCCAACAAATGGTTCCGTTGCCGGGACAAGAATCTGCATAAGAGATGTGTGATGTTGTATCACTAGAATCCAACTAAGAAGGAGATTGGAGATTGGTTGGATTGGAAAATCCATGAATTCGAGGCACAAGAGAACAGAAACCTGCGACTGACAAAAGAACAGTGGTTGGATAGATACCTATATACAAATATCCACAATATATTTTTCTTCTCCTTTCCTATCGAGCTATACGAGTGGATCACGAAGCTAGAAGATAGCCAAGGAAGGTGGAAACTTGACATTTCTATTGTGTGGACCCCGGAGCTAGTGCGAAGGTTGGAAGCATCGAAGGATAAGATTGCCTGCGCTATCGATCATTGGCTCAATTGCGTCATAGGAGGATTTGTGACTGAATTTGCAGTTGAAACCTTGGTTAGCTATAGTGAGGCGGAGCGACGCTTTTCCAAAGGACCACGAGGTAAGTATGTAAAATATTTGAATACTTGGATTAAAATGTTGTTGTACAAAAACGGGTTATGCAACTACCTTGATGTTCAGGACTACGCGAAGCGGAAAAACTTATAGCAACAAAGGAAAAAAGGGCCTGGAGTATAGGCCTTGATTTCACCTCTGCGAAGTGATGAAGAAGGGATAATAAAGGATTCTCTGCAAAGTGTTATTTCAGTTAATAAGAAAAGGATTTCTGTGAATAACACCTCTGCCCACACCACCTCCCACTTTACCACCATCATCTCCAACTTTGCCCGTACCACTTCCACCTCGATCGCGGTTCAGTATGGTAAATACAGTGAAGTTGGCTTTGTTCAAAGGCTTGGGAAATGAGGACCTGGACCAATTCTGGTTCGTTGTAAGGGCTATATGGGAAGCTCAAGGTGTTACAGATGATCATATAAAGAAGGAAACATTGTTTAGTGCTCTACAAGATCACGCATTAACCTGATATATTAAGTACTCTAACAATAACTCGAATGCTCGAGTAGCAGACATCCAGGAAGAATTAAATAGGGAATTTAGTAGGCCTCAATCTAAGGCATAGTTGATTGTGGGATTCAAAGAGATCGCGATGCAACAAGGCGAGACACCTTGGGAACTAAATCAGAGGCTAAAATGTAAAATCTGCAAAGCCAACATGAATTTGACAAATGGACATCATCGCGAGTGGTTTGTGGCTTCGCTACTACCACACTTAAGGAGCGCGCTATCACAGCAGAAGATAACAACTTAGGCACAGGCCTTAGAGATTTCCATGAGACTACATGAGACTTTGATGCAAGATCCTAATCTAGGAGTTCAACAGATCCATGCGTGGGTAAAGAATATGTGCCTTGAGATGCAAAGTTTGAAGTAGGATAGAATGGTTCAACCAGAGGTACGCGAGCAGGTATGGTGCTTGAAATGCAAGAGTTAGGGTCATGAAAAAGACCATTTCCTAGTCTTTGCAAACTACATTGCAGGAGGAGGGCTGATGCCTTTAAGTATAGAATCTCAAGAATGACCTAGTGCAGGGCCTACATTATGGTGCACTATTTGTCAGGTAGCCGAAAAACATGCCATGGATAGCTTTCACTTGCTATAGAAGTATGTGCAAGCACCGCAACAGTTGTTCTGCAACTTTTGTAGGTTTGTAGGACATGATGAGCATACTTGAAAGAGCTATGAATTAATGATGGATAGAACTCCCGCCTATAGGGTTCAGGCCGAAACGCAGCCCCTTGACCAAAATGCAGGGATGGCATGGACAAGATTTCAGGGGCACAGATGAGGTTGAGGTGGAGGAGGACCTGGCAGAGGTCAAGGACAGTTGATTTGCTACAATTGCGGAGTACCGGGACACTATGCTTGTGATTGCACTAATCAAACGCATCCATCATGCAAGTATTGCACACTGTTTGATCATGAAATAGAAGACTATCCTACGTTGATAGCTAGGATACGTGACAAAGGGGCACTACCACCTCCGTCGAATCAAAACCTATAGATGATGAGGTATGAGCCACATGAGGAAGATCCAAATGTAAATATAGTTCTCAGAAGTGGAATCACAGTAGGATATGACAAGGGGAAACAATCAAAAGATAGTACATGGGTTCATAAAGCCTCGAAAAAGGAGGTTGAGTTTGATTTGGAGCACGCTCGTGAAGCCTTCATGGAATCTAAGAAGAGCTTCGTTGAGGCCTCTACCTCATGAAGCAAGGATAAGACTGAGCTGGAGATGTACCCCTCTATGCTCACAACTTTATTGGAAACCTGTATGAAGTTACTGCTGAATAGTAAGGCTATGAAAGGGTTACAAGAACTCATCAATAGATGCGCTAGAACTGCGCCAGTTGAGCCACGCGTAGTACGGAAAATTGGCAAGCATAAAACAAGGATGGGATGGGAGATGAGACTGACCACACAGATAGGAGAATATGAAATGGTTTAAGTCATTTTGGACCTAGGGTCAGATGCAAATGTCCTACCAAAACGGACTTGGGAGTGAATGAGGAGACCTAAATTGCAATGGTCTCTGATTTAGCTAAGGATGGCGAATCAGCAGAAAATCATCCCTATGGGGCGACTGCAGGGGGTGACCATGGATATTGAGGGAGTGAGCGCACTAGATGATTTTTAAGTAATAGAGATAGTGGATGACAACAACCCATATCCTGCGCTCCTAGGAATTGACTGGGCTATTGATATGAATGGGGTAATCAATATGAAGAAGCGAAAGATAATCTTTGAGAAGAAATCACTACGCGTAATAGTACCCCTCGATCCTGCTGAAGGATCATGCTATACTAAACCTATCCGCCATTATGAGAGTGATGATGAATTGGAATGTATCTATAAGATAACAATGTAAGACAAAGATTGGGTGAATCCTACCATGAATGAACATATTACATGAGATCATGAGAGTTCCTACACTTCAAACTTCAACGAAGAAATAGAACACTGATAGAATCAATTACATGAAGTAACTATGCTGAATTGCAACATGATGACCTGGTCGTTGCACTGTGTGTCATCAGAGGTAATAAATCTACCTATTTATGATGGTGTAAATGAGGTAGATATCTTTTTGGATGCATTTGAAAGGGAGGTACTAGAAAAGAAACACTTCCAAACCTTGGATTGGGCACTGCGCGCTACGCCCTTAAGATGGTGGGGTACGAACAAGGGAATCTTTGATTATTGGTGTGAGTGTAGGAGGATGATGAGAACATGATTTGGGAAGCCTAAGATGCGATTGATAGACAAGTATGATGGACAGAATGATCTGAACACGCATTTGGCCAAATGGACCCATGCTTATGAAGAAAAGCCCCAACTTGAGTGGGTGCACTTGTTCTGTCATACCCTGGATGCTATCACAATGAATTGGTATATAGAAACAGATCTCCACCATGGGACAGGTGAATAGAATATCCTATGCAAAGGATTCATGATGACATTCAATTTTGAGGATGGGTTTGACAGTATTGATGAAGCACTACAAGAAGTAAAAGCAACAATCTTTAGGATACCGCAGGATCCTTTAGACTTGATTTAGCTTGAATCAGCTACTCAGCTGAGTTGCGCGCTAGAGTGTTATGATGTAACTGCTGAAGAAGAGGATGAGGATCCATGAAAGATTAACATTCTAGAAACAGAAGGCCACAACAAGGTTCAAGGACCGCAGATTGAGAACCCTAATATAACTGCGCCATTGGAAACAAAACAAGTGAACATTGGTATGGAGGCATAACCCAAATTTGTGAAGATTGGAGACTACTGGGATGATGTGACGGTGGATAAGGTGGTTGAATTGCTCCATGAATACCAGGACTTATTCCCTACCTAGTTTACGTATCTAAAAAGAATAATCGGGGACCTAGGAATGATGAAGATCACATTAAAGCTCGACGCGAATCTAGTCAAGCAAAGGCCTTACCATCTCAATCTGATATATAAGGAGAAGGTCCACTTAGAGCTAGACAAGATGCTCGTGGCAGACATCATTGAGCTTGTGGAAGAATTTGATTGGGTAAGCCCAATGGTGGTGCAAGAGAAGAAGCATAAGGATGAGATAAGGATATGCGTGAATCTCAGAAAACTAAATGACGCTTGTGTGCATGATCCTTTCCCGAATCTGTTCATGGATGAAGTGTTGGACAATGTAGGTGGCCGGGAAGCATATTCCTTCACTGATGGGTTCTCTAGGTACCACTAAATCAAAATCATGCCAGAGGATAGGAGCAAGACAATCTTCGTGACTGAGTGGGGTTGTTTTCAGTACACTATAATGCGATTTGGATTGAAGAATGCGCCTACAATCCTTTTGCGTGTGGTTGTTGTGGAATTCAAGGAATTTATTCATAAGTTCCTGGAGGTATATTTTGATGTCTAGTCTGTGTTTGGGTTCGTTAAGCACCATGTAACAAGCTTGCGCCTAATACTGGATACCTTTCAAAGATACCAGATCACGCTCAATCTCAAGAAGTGTCCATTTTGCATTCCTTTTGGGAACCTATTAGGGCATGTGGTTTGCAGACAAGGACTAATGGCAGACCCCGCGAAGATCGTGGTGATACTGAATTTGAAAGTGCCAAGGAGTGTGAAACAGTTGCGCACTACTCTGGGACATACAAGATATTATAGAAAGTTTATCAAAATCTATGCCCAAATCACCACACCTACAGAAACATTGTTGAAGAAGGATGTCAAATTCTGTTGTAATGATGACTGTATGAAGATCTTAGATATATTGAAAGAAAATATGGTTACTGTGCCAACTCTAGTCTTCCCGAATTTGAAGAAAGAGTTTCATGTACATGTCAACACATCATGTATAGCACTGTGAGTAGTATTGACATAGGCTAGTGGAGAAGCCTTGGACCGTCCTATCACATTCACAAATCGCAGATTATCCAAAGCAAAGAAGAACTATTATACCACTGAGCGCGAGGGGCTAGCTATGGTGTATGAGCTCCAGAAGTACTGACACTACTTGCTAGGAGGCCATTTTAAGATGTATACAGATTGCTTTGTGCTGAAGTACCTCGTCAATAAGCCTGTGTTAGGGGGGAGAATCTGCAGATGGCTCTTATTGTTCCAAGAGTATGATTTTGAAGTTGTGAAGCCTAGACGATTAAACATGGGAGCAGACCATCTATCACGCATCAAAACAAGGGAGGAACCTACTAACTTGGAAGAAGGATTTCTTGACGTGCAACTATTTGTAGTGCGTGTCATGGATGGTCATTTTGAGGATATAATACACTTCATAACAACAAGAACTACACTGAAAGGATACACTGTCCAAAAAAAGAAGGAATTAGTGGTACGCATGACAGATTTCTCTGTCATTGCTGGGCATCTATACAAGATGGGGACTGATGATATATTGCGTCAGTATGTACCTGATTTTGAATGAAGTAGCATCCTCATGGAAACTCATGGGGGCACCATGGGAGGATATTGTGTAAGGAGAGAAACCACAAAGAAGATTCTATGCACGGGGTTATGGTGGCCAATCCTTCATCAGGATTCAAAATCATATTGCAAGGCAGGTGATGTATTTCAAAGAATGGGAAGGCCATCACAGAGGGATGAAATGCCTTTGAATCCGCAAATGACGTTGCAACCCTTTGAGAAGTGGGTGATAGATTTTGTAGGACCCATTCATCCACAAGGGAAGACAGGAGCAAGGTACATCATCACTGCAACATAGTATTTGACTCATTGGGTAGAAGCGTAGCCGGTGAAGGATTACATGGGCGTGATGGCGCGAAGTTCCTATTTGATCATGTACTGATGTGATTTGGATGTCCAAGGTTTGCAATTCTCAGCAAAGTGATTGGGACCTATGCATACCTGCAGTATTGTGGGCTTATCGAACAACATGCAAGAAGTTGACGGGACAAACCCCTTTTAGGCATGTCTATGGTGTAGAAGCTGTAATGCCTATGGAATACATTGTGCCTAGTCTACGCATAGTAGTGCTCACAGGTATGATGGATCGTAGAGCCATGGAGGAGAGGCTCGTGCAGCTAGATGAGCTCGAAGAAGAAATATTTTTGGCTGGATTTCACCAGCAGGTCCAAAAGTATTGTGAAAAGGCATGGCATGATCAACACATCAAGTTGCACACATTTAAGGTAAATGACCTAGTTTTGTTGTATGATAGCAAGTTTGATCAATTTCTAGGAAAATTCAAGATGCACTGGTTAGGGCCTTATGTTATTAAGGAGATTACCGATAGAGGAGCAATACAATTGGTCAAGTTAAATGGAGAACCCTTCCCAGGAAAGGTGAATGGAAGTCACTTGAAGCCATACACCAGTTGTCTGTCCATGTGACTAAATGAAATTAGCATAGTATTAGTGCTCCAGGCAGCTGAAAGGAGGTGTAGGACTATAAAATACACTGCCTGGGTTGGAGAGTTGCATGATTGGAAGATGGTGAAGAGTGAGGATGTGTCACTGGGTTCATGACAACACGGAGGGAGCTGCTCTACCTAGGGAGAAATCACGTAGGTTGGCTGGAAAGTGACTGTTAAAGTCACTATTCATTATAAGATGACAGAAGTGAGGCCAAATGGAGCGGCCAACCAATGTTTAAGATGAAGTTTATGGCTTAGATCCTTGAAAATCTGCTGCCAATCTGGCATTAATGAACCAATTTTGGGGGCAACGATTGGATTTGAATTCAAAATGCCCTATAAATGACAAGTGGCTACCTAGTGAAAAACACTTGGCATTTTGAGTATTCAGTGGTTGAGCTCTCAAGCGCTTATGAATCGTGAGCAATTTGAACTTCTGATAGTTTCTCGGGTATTTGTGACTTTGCTGGCGGACACATAAGAATTCTTGCGGAAGATCACGTACGTGCCCCTAGAAGTTATCAATACACAACAAGTAATAGAGGAGCCAGCATAGGAAATGGAGAGAGAGGCCGAAGTAGCTACCTCGGAAGTGGCCGAAGGTCCCTAAATTCGCAAGAATGCCACAATCGAAGCCAACCACAACCAAGGAGACCATGAAAGATAAGAAGGGCAAGAAACCTGCCATATTAGTGCATGCATTACTAAGAAACAACCTAATAAAGCCCACTACCCAAGAGAAAGGCAAGGATATAAACCTAGAAGCAGAAGTGGAGGATATTGAAGAAATCCCCATGGACGATGAGGATGTGGGAGTGGAAATAGAGGAGGTTGAAGCCCAGGGTGTAGATCCTATTACACGGTTTTTGGAGTATATCCCTCCATGCAAGCCTAAGTCCAAGGTCCCAAAGGAAATTGATGAAAGTATGACTCCCCTGCAAACCCCTATGCTACTAGATGAAATCACTTTTGATGGTCCGCGTTTGACATGTGTGTCGATTTTGAAGCTCGAAGACAGGGACCTAGAACACCATGAGAAGTTCTTGCACCTGGAAAATGAATAGAGCATCATAGATACAAATATGAGGATGACTACACTGGAGCTGTGAAAGTGGCTCAGAGGAGTAGAGAAGGCAGGATTACTCAACCTGCTCTGGGTGCCACACTATAACTACATACTCGTGACAGTTTTAGTCATCAAGAAGTTGTTGTGCTTGGTGCATGATGGGTGTCTTTGGCTAGAGGAGCCGATACCCATCACCAATATGTGTATTCACCGCATAACACACTTGCTGTATACAGGTGAAATTGCAGCTATCATCTTTGGCAGCAAGGGTGGCAAGCTGGCACTCACAGAATCTAAGAAAGAGAAGTTCAAACTAGTGAAGAAGCCGTGCGGGTATGCTATCACCAGCATCTGCGACCCCACTGTGAAGGTGGCAACATAGATCCTAGCACAGAAGGTGATGCGGAAGTGCCGCATCGACGAGGTGCCAACGCCTATCATCGTGCTCACGCAGCAGTGCGCGGAAGGAGTCGAGTTTAACTAGTTGGACTACCTTTGCAGAGAATTCATGGTGAATTGCTGCAAAGTACAAGAGCAAAGCACAAGAGCAAAGCACAGGAGCAAAGCAAGACATCCCACCATGCGTGGCTCTTGCTGTCAATTGTGCTCGTAGCATGGGAGCTACCAGAGGTGAGCTAATTCCCCTCGGTTGCACCAAACCTTCCTGAAGCAGTGAAATATGCTTCTCTGTGGGTGACCAAGGACGTAGAGTGCGTGTGAGAGAACAATATCTTTTGGATCTTGATGGAAATGAATATCAAGATGGCCATCAATAGAAACCCATGATTGTCACCCACGGTATATGCTAACCTGCAGAGCTATGCTGAATTCAAAGTTGATTTCCATCAGATATCAATTAGGGCACAGAAGGGCCCTGCGTAGAAGAGCTATGATTTTCCGTACCTAGCCACAGATGATGCCATTGATGTAGTGTTGGATAAATGACCGAGGAGTTGTGCACTACTAAGGACTTGGCAGTGGGTGGAAGCAAGTTCGCTGCACAAAAGAAGAAGGAAAAGGCCAAGCTGAAGATGATGCAGTTGGTTGAAAATAAGAAGAATGAGGCCGCTGAGAAGGTCCAGGCAGAAAAGATAGGAAATGAGACAGGAAAATAGATAGGTGGCGCAGAGCGGGGCTATGACAAAGGCGCGCAGTCGCCTTCACCTGAGACCAAAGAAGAGGAAATAAAGCAACATGGTGCGGACCCTCAAGAGACGTCTGACCGCATTAAACGCTTAAGAGAACTGGAAAAGGGAGGATCCAAAAAGAAATCCAAGGTGACCAAGACCTTGCTGGACCCTGTCACATTAATGGAGGGTGACTTATATGACATCGGTGACATAGTCAGAGATGTCACCACGGAGGCTTTGCAACAATTTGAGAAGCAGCAACAGATCATCCTAGGGGCCATCCAAACTGGACTATAGGAGTTGCAAACCCACACATCGCAGGTTGGTACGGTGTCTACCAGCTTAGCTATCGGCACATCAGAGGTAGCTGATATGCTGCACATGAAGGCTTCCAGTGCGTTAGTACTGCCGGATGGAGTACTGACAACATAAAATGAGGTTGACAGGCCCAATATCAGCGCCTTGAAGGGAGTGGGATTGAACCTGACAGTGTTCCCACACGAAGCATTCCACCTCTTACAAGATGGAGTCATTGTAGAGCTGAGGGTCCGTGAGCACTGTGCCCTCCAAGTGATCAGTGAAAAAAAGATAAACAACAAGCAGATGGCCCTACAAAGGAATGCTGCCATCGCCACTGAGGCCGTGGCGACTAGCCATAATAAGAAGATCCTACAGGTCATGGAGGAGTCATGCAGAATGGTAATGGAATTGGCCATTCCAGAGGAGGAGCCAATTAAGGTCTGCATCTGCAAATTGGCCACAGGGGTGCATGACACTCGGATAGAGATGGCGCAAGTTCAGTTGGAGATGAACCTATAGATTACAGAGCTCCAGTCGAGGGCTCAACCTTCAACACCACCAGAGGTAAAGGAATAGCGGGCGACCGCTGTCACAGAAGCAGTTGTGGGAGTGGAGAGTGCAGTAGTTGACTACATACAGTTGTTCAAACAATCGTTTGAGGTCCTAACGAGCTTGCAGGAGGAGCCAAAAATCCAGAGGCTAGAGATAGAAGTGTGCGGACTCAAACAATGCTATGATGAAGTTAAGGGCACAACACGAACCATCACATTGACACAGAGGTTAACCAAGCTACAAGAAGCCAAGCAGCTGATGGAACAGGTGGCTGCAACGCTGCACAAGGAAGCAATGCTGAAGGTGTGATTAAAGCCCTGGATGGAGGAAGCTTACAGAGTCACAGGAAACATTAAAGGTGAGCTTGCGACTCTGCCAGCGATGCAACAATAGCTTCAGGCTAACAGCATAGGGGCAATAACCAATAAAATAGTTTAAGATGTGAAACAAGCAGAAGATCAGTGCACAACCAAAGTTGTGGTCATTAGGGTTGAGTTGAACAGGATTTGCGCAAAGATCTCTATGCCTACCGAGTGACTCGAGGGCGAGTCACAATGTTTGTGTTGGGGGGCTATTGGGAGCGGGATCCCCCAAGGGTAGTTTTGGGACTAAAAGCCCAAGTTTAAGTCAATTTTTGTAATATTATTGTAAAGACTCCGCATTTTGTTGTCACAAAACACAAAGGTGTTATGTGTCATAAAGGGTAGTCCGCCCTTAGTTTTGTAAAATAAAGTTGGCTGTAAGAGATCTACCCATGGTCCACGGACCATGGGATTGTATAAAAAGAGCTAAGCTATAAGTAGTTTGAGGGAAAACATGTGAGAGAGTCATAGCTTTGAAGCAAGAAACCTAAGTCTTGGGTTGTAGCATAGGTAGAGGATCTACAGCTAAGTGCACAGAGGCCTAGGGTAGAAGTCTGCAGCTGAGTGTGCGGACCCCTGCAGCTATGTGCACAGGGTGAACAGAGTCTGTAATACTTGGAAGATATTAATAAAAGGAGTTATTCTGCAATTTCTGTGTATTTTTTTTATTGATGAGTTTGGATATGTTGTGTATGAATTTTCTTTATTATGCTTCTATGATGCAAAAATGAATACACTTACATTGAATAACTAAACACAATTACGAATATCTGATTTCCTGGTGATAACTTTAAGTATTCAGCAAGATAAGAAAATCACTTAAGCTAATTGAGGAATTTGCACATCGTAATGCCATAACAGCACAAAAGTACCTAAGCCATAGGTTAGGGCTGCACAAAGGTCGGTCATATACTTTCATGAAGGTATTGAAATCCGAAATAGAGGGCTTGTCTTTGAAGACCTAGAGTGAGATCACCTGTGCGAAGGCAGGGATAGAAGAAATCAAACGAAATCACAACCATCTCAGGGTATGGAAACTTGGTTCTAACATCCCCCCATACTGCTTCGGGTGAGACTTCGATCTGCGTGCCAGTTAAGCAAGGTTTTAACTATGAAAACCCGTGCTGGAAGCGCGAGTGAATAATTGAGCAACCTTCCATCAGCACAAGTAGGCAGTGGAGTAAAATGTGTTGATGCCAAAAATTAGGCTTTTAGGCAACCTTCTCTAGAATGGATTCGAGGTAGCTTTCCTTTGATTCTTCATGGTGATTTTGGTCTATATATCGTGATGGATATACTGCACAATATTAAACAATTTGGAACTTTGGGATATGGAATTGGAAGTGAAGAGGAGGTATGACAAAAAGCTATGTAACATATACCCCTTAAAGCATGAAGGCAGAGCAAGGAGTGATGGCTGAAATTCTTTACAAGTCAGTGCAAGGATGAAAACAACATTGTCAGGAGACCTATAAATCAAGCATATACACATACATATACATATCTGACATCTTTTATGACCATGCCTAATGATACATGAATAGGAATCTAATAATACATGAATCCGCAGTATGGACACAGCCATTCGAATAGGAGGAATCATGTGCAAAGATCCTCAGTATGATCACAACCATCCTAATAAAAAGGATCATGAATATGGATCCACAGTATGGCCATAGCCATCTGTCAAGAGGAAACATGTGTATAATGATGAATAACTCATAACTCCACGCAACCTGGACTTTATTAGACAAAGTCTAGGGTCTTGCACTCTATCTCGACCCGATCAATGTATGAATTCTAATCATGCGAATAGATGTGTTGAAATTGAGCATGATATAAACCACCTGATTAGTGGTCAATGATGTAAACATTTAATAGGAACGGGAGAAACCACCAATAATTACAATGGCTCTCAAGGGACAATCAACACAATCCACGAATGTGAAGCGTAAAGTTGAATTTGAACACCCGTGGAATCATCTGATCAAAGGTCAATGATGTAAACCTGTCATTGAATCCGAATAACTTGCCATTGTGGCATGCAAGCTCTAAGGTACTGGAAAGGGGTTTCTAGATAATCTTCTTGGATAATGAGCTGAATTCGACAAGAAGTGATCTGTCGAAGGAGGGTCATAATGAATCCCACATCATCGACATGAAACAAAAGGATATAGTAAAGTAGATAAGTATGATAAGGACTATGGTTGAAACTTAGACAATGTATAGGCAATAAAGAACTACATATAGGACTTCTCATGAACATATTAGTGACACGACTCCAGAGTTTTGTAGCATTTGACTCAACACAGGATCAAAGGTCATGATGGTGAAATGGTATATGAGATGAGAGGCAAAATGGATTCCCCAAACCTAGGAAGGAAAGTGACCAAGTGAGGATGTCCCAAACCCGACATGAGTAACAGATGAGAGTCATGTTCAAGAACGACATGTTGCCTTTACAAAATACAAGAGATAATCGCTTTCACTTTGGCCCCTACCATTTCTAGCGAGTACCACATATATTTTTTATTGCAAGCTTGAAGGGGATAGCATATGCTTTCCATATAAGTTCGCCCTTTAGATGAATCCATCCTAGTAAGTTTTACAAGCCCTAGGAAGGAGGAACTCGGTCTCGTCATGGTGACAAGTCCTACGTCATTTAGGTTTTACGAGTTCGACAGAGGTGAAACTCGAAATCTTTTTCATGTTTAGAAAATTTAAAAAGAAGCAAAAATGAAAACTCCAAAGGTCCCTTTTTGTTAATCGTCTCTTGAACCCGAAAAGGTAGAAAATAATATCCAAGAGAACTTCTTAGCCATGTTCGACTAAGGTATTCCTTTTTTGTACAATAGCCTATCTCAGTCTAGAAAAGGGTTAAACTTATCCTAATTAGACTTCATTTCATTTACTTTTTCGAGTTCGAAACAACAAGTACTTGACAATATTTTCATTTTTCGCGAGTCATAAAATAGCTTAAAGATCACTCCAGGGGGTCTCTTTTTCATTTATTCTCGACGAGTTCGAAAAAATGATAAAATAAAACTTGTTGAATCAATCAAGATAAATCACTATCACCAAGAACATATGACTTGTTGTTGCACAAGGAAACACACATTACCATTTTACCAATTTGCAATTGTGAGAGCATTTTTAACTCATTTTACCTCGATTTTCAGGCAAGGAGCATGATCAATCTGGGACACCATTTGTCCAACCACTTTTTGCAGGTAAGAGATCTGTCCCTTCCCTTCATTTTGGTACTCATTTTATTCATTTTCATCCATAGCATAGGTTACTAAGAATTATTTGAAAAAAATATTATATAGTGGGAAATTAGCACAGGTTTCAACCATCGGACTCATGCTGCTCACCCTACGGTCAATTAGGCCCTGGCGTTGGCAGCATGAGAAAATTACTAAACAGACATGCTGCTGCTGAGGTAAAAAATTTAAAGTGAAATCTTCCATGTAAAATAGTTAATCTTGGATTTTCTCTCCATGGATTCCCATGAAATGTTGGTTTGTTTATTTTTTGCAGGCTAACTAGTCCAAAATGGTGATTAAATGGAAAGAGAGGGGTCATGAAGCCAAAGAACATGAGGCTGTGCTAGATCAATATTGTATTGATGCCCTACGAGCATGTAGATTTCTTAAGTTCTTTATGATTCCTAGGATCATATCACAGCCTGAGTTATTGCAACACCTAATAAGTTGGTGGATGTAATTGCAAACTATTGATGTTCGGGTATCAAGAGCTTGAAATAGAGGTCGCGAACATTTATTTCATCACTAGGTTGTCCAGAAAGGGAAAATAGGTGCCGTTATTTGGATCACATATTGAAGGAGAGAGCACATATATGCTCATTGCGAGGCATTGTCTGGGAGCAAAGAAAACCCAATGTGGGAAAATTGACATAAAGACCATCAGCAACCTCCTACTGTGAACAAGCCTTCACACTATGGCCCAAATAGCTAGGGTGAAAGCATTGCATGAGGCAACAAAGTCTCATTTCCAGTATGCGATCAAGTGCCTAAATCCCACGGTTTTCAATTGGTGTGAAGGTTTATTGGTGTGCATGAAGCACCAACTTACCAAGTGCAAGTCAGGAAATCTGAAGCAAATTAGTTTTAAATATATTCGGTGACGTTCATCCTAAAAGTGTGCGTATGAAGGATCATATTTCCAAGGAGATCCAAATCTTCCACTCCCTCTAGGGGCACCATGGATCGATTCAAGTAAAAAACTAATTTTGGAATTTTTTGAAGTTTTTATATATTTTTTTATATATGTGTATTGATATTTGACTTATGACATCATGTAGATGTTGGACCAGAGAGACCTCTAGGGGTTTCTCCAATAGCCAGGTGAGTGGCATGCTAGATTGAGGAGGCTACTCCATATGAGGAAGGAGTGGATCCTATCATTAAGGTAGAGCGTAACCTGGAAGTTTTAACCACGGGGATTCCAGGGTATGCCTCGATTGATGAGGTGCCATTTCACTACCAAAGGCACACTGTAGGGGTTTCCACCAAACTACGTCAGCTGTTGGGTTGAGTCATTAGGGCTATCTCATGCTATCATGAGCACCATGTGGGTGAATATCCAACTTCTAGTTTACTTTCTGCACTATTGTAGGATTATAAATCCATGTGTCTCGGAACATAAATTTTGTTATTTTGATGTAGAAAACTCTTTTGCAAACACTCGCTATATATATGTTTTCCTATTTACCATTTCTAAGATGTGATGCTTTAATATTTACAAGTTTTGCAAATATCTATATAACACATAGTTAGTCAATGCATCTATTAATGTGTTCATGCATCTTGGAATGTGATGATAAGTGATAAAATCAAATTTTCATTCCAATAAACAAACTTGCAAATACATTCTCAAAATTCGAGGATTTCTAACGGAATATTGTCGATTAAGATGTATAAAAATACGTTGTGAATCAAGTTTTACGATTAACTCCCTAATTCCAAGAGAAATAGCTTTTGACAAAAGCTCGATGATTGCACTATATTCGGCAATGTTATTAGTCATCCAAACCAAACATATACCTTGTAAATTCACCAACTCACCATTAGGCTCATAGATTGCCCATGCAATGGAAGATTGACTATGTGTACTATGACAAGCACCATAAGCAAAACCGATGTAATGGTTGGATGACATCTGCAAGTCAAGTAGAGTGCGAGGTAAGTGGAATAAAATGTTTGAAAAAGCAAACTAACGCACACTAATGAAAACACACTAATGTACATAAGTATTTACACAAATAATCACACATAATACTTCTTTAGGTAAAGCCTGTTTCTGGGGGTAGCCAAAGAATTTCCTTCAAAGTTTACTAAATCATAAGCACCTTTTGGTAAAACATGTTTGACAATGAAAGGCCCATGCCACATTGGTTCAGATTTACCAACTCCCAATTTGTCATTGGCTTGATCATAAAGCAAGACCAAGTCACCCTCAGTAAAAATGTGGGGAGAAACAGTTCTATCATATTGAGCCTTAACTCATTTCTTTTGGGCTTCAATTAATAACACTGTGAGGCGGAAAGTTTCATCAAGCCTTTTGAGGTAAAGAAAAAATTCCTCTTCAGGTGAGGTATCAGTGAGTAATTCGACTGCTAGTTTTAGTGGAGGAATTTCACACACAATTAGAAGAGTTGCCTCTAGACCATACACTAGCTGAAAGGGTGTAAATCCCATGGCAATCTTAGTTGCCATTCGATAAGCCCAAAGAGATAAAAATAACATAAGATGCCAATTTGATTTATGCATCCCAATGGTGCCTTGAAGCATAGTAGCCAAGACTTTGTTGACTGCCTCAACTTTGCCATTGACCTGTGGATAATAAGGGGTTGAGTTGTCATGACACAAACCCAACCAAGAAGTAAGCTCCACCATCACGTAATTTCGGAATTGAGATCCATGATCAGTAACGATGGCTTGAGGGACACCAAATCAAGATATGTATGATTGAAGAGAAATTGAGCAGTAGTTTTACCATCAGCATCACATGTGGGCATCGACTCGGCCCATTTAGTGAAATAATCAACAACGTTGATGATATAACCATGCCCCCCTGGTCAAGTGAGGGTAACATGTCATGAAATAAATACCCCATTTAGAAAAGGGGTCGATGGTAACAATTGGGTGTAGGGGTGTGGGTGGGGCGTGTTGTTTACGGTTGTAAATATGGCAGGCATGACATTTTTGGACACCTAAAATGAAATCTTTAAAGATGGAAGGCTAGAAGTAACCAACATGAAGGATTTTCTAAGAAGTAGCATAACCTGACATGTGACCACCACAAGCCTCAGAGTGGCATTCATTGGGGATTCTCTCATCTTCTTTGAGTGTCAAACATCTACGAAGGATAGAATCGACACCAACACAATACAAAGTATCACCAATGATTCGACATGGTTGGGATTGATGTCGAATGTGATTAACTTCAAAATTGGACGACTTTAATTGAAAAGTTTGGGTATGGAGATATACAAAAATATCCCCATACCATGGGACAAGAGTGTTGATGAGAAAGAGACTCTAGTCAGGAATGAACTCATCAAAAGTCATAAATGTGGTTGTGAAGGGAAGGTCACAAATCAATTCGGTGAAAACCAATGATTTCTTTGATTTGGTTGTAGAAAACTCCACATTAAATTCATGAAGGATAACAATCCACTTAGAATATTTTCCCCGAGAAACTGATGAGTCAGGATGTAGGTCATGGGGTTGCAATCTGAAATCACAATGGTTTTGTACAAGAGAATATAGTGTCGAAAGAATTGAAAAACATGAACAACTGCTGAATCAATTTTCTCGACATGGGTATATCAATTTTCGATATCGATAAGATTTTGACTTAAGTAGTAGATCACGTGTTCATTTCCATCATCATCGTCTTGCACTAGTACCATTGCAATAGTACTATAGGTTGCGGCCAAGTACAAGAAGTAATCGCGGTGATCGCTGAGGGGGATGCGGCAAAGGAAAACTAATGAGGGTGTTCATTAATGCATCAAAATATTTTTGATCGATTTCATCCCAAATAAATGGAAACCCATTTTTCAGTAAACAAGAAAATCCCTTTGGTAACTGAGATAAAGATGACAGAGGGGGTAAATTTACAATGGCCTCAACTTTGAGGGGGTCAATATGGATGCCTTCCTTAGATACCAAAAACCCTAGGAGGTGACGAGATTCAACATAGAAAAAACACTTATATGTATTTAAACAAATATGGTATTGTCTACAACGAAGAAAAATCACTCATATGTGGTTAGGATGATCATGACTCTTAACAGAATGAGTCGGTAAGTCGTCAAGATACAATTGAACGATGTGTTTGAAGTTGAAAATGGAAACAAGAAATGCTAAAAATAGTACCAGTGTTGGAAATATCAACAAGGAATGATAAAATAGAAATGCTAAAAATAGCATTGCTATAATAGCATTTCGGGATAGATTCCAATTTTAATTAGTCCCTGAATTAAAATCGTGAATTAAAATTTGAATTTGAGCTTAGTAGCTATTTGTAAAATAATTAATTAATTCATCTTGAGTTAATTAGTTGTGGAAATAAAACATGAAGTCTATGTGAAGACATGCAATGGTTTCTCCTTTGATTGAGGAAGTTATCCCTTGATTAAGGAGATTAGGATGAGTTGTACTTTGAGTTGTAATTAGTTAGCAAGTTAACTGAGTTAAGTCCAATTAGGTTAGTTCCAACAATTTGTGGAACTAATTGTGAGTTCAGTTAGTTAATGCATGCATGCATGTAACTGTTGCACTTTAGATTACTGAATATTCTCTCATAAATAACTCATGCATGTCAGTTCAATCAGAGAACTAGTTGAGATTAGAGGAAGGGACAATGTACTATTAGTTGGAGGATTTTTCCTATATAGGAAACTCATCCATGCAGAAGGAATTATCTCCTTTAGGATTGCGCAGTTACTTCTGATTTTGGTGAGTTGTGTGAGAGGTGAATTCACACAGGTGGTAGCATTGGATCCCAGGAGAAACTGCACAAGGAAATAGGAGGCTTGGAGGGTAGAGGAGAAGGTTTTTGAGAAGCCTTTGATTGTTTATGAGCAGCAGAGGGATTGTATTGAGAGTTGGATAACTTGTGAGCTAAAGCTTTGTGTAATCTGGACATATTTCAACTTGTACGATAATACAAAGATTAGGGTTTTTAGTTGATGCTTTCCCCAGAGTATTCTTCTGTGTTTCATGTGTATGATTTCTTCTTCTTTGTTATATGTGTTCCGATTGATCTAGCTCAAATTGATTAAGCTTCCGCAAAGTTTGATTGTAGAAGTACATCTAGTATTTTTATTTAGTATATTGCATTATCAGGTGATCTACGGTGAAATTTCTACATGGTATCAGAGCCAAGTTGATCAAAGTGAATAATAGTATACAAAGAAGGGAGAAGTTCGAAGTTTCAAGTTCCTGATTATAGAATTCAAATTCTTATCATATCTCAAATTTCCCCAATGGAGTTCAACAGTTTAAGACTCGAGTATGCCCTTGATGGCAGATCAAATTATATAGCTTGGAAGGATCGCATGGAAGCAGTATTAGAGGACAACAGTCTAAAGGACTTCATTGATCAAGAAGTCCCCAAGCCAGTAACAACTAATGCTACATAATTGGCAGAATGGAAGAAATGTGTGGCAAGAGCAAGGAGAATCCTCCTGGAGGGAGTTCGAGACCACATTGTCTCGAGCCTCCATGGGAAGGAGATACCATTTTCAATGTGGAAAACATTGAAAGATCTATATCAGAACAACAACGATCAGATGAAGCTAGTGCTGAAAGACAAGCTTCGGAAAATCAAGTGTGAAAAGGGCAACACGATATCTACATATCTGAAAAATCTCACCGCCTGCAAGGATAAGCTTGGAAGTGTAGGGATCACGACAGTCAATGATGACATGGTGAGTCTGGCTCTCCTCGGTCTTCCTAAGAGCTAGCATAGTTACCATGAGTTGGTAAATGGAAGAGAGAAACTACCAGATTGGGAACAACTTTGGTCAGATTTGATGTAGGAGGAGATAAGGAGAAGCGCCAGAGATGGTTCTTCATCCAAGGAGGATGAAGAAAATTGTGCCTTAGCGAGTAAGGAAAATAAAGGGAAGGAGAAGGATTTTCATCCAAAATCGAGTTCTTCCTATGGTGGGAAGAATTTTGACAAATCAAAAGTGTGATGCTTTCATTGTCATGAGGTGGGCCATTTTGCTAAAATTGTCCACTGAAGAAATCCAAGAAGGGATCCAAGGAAGGATCAGAAGGTGAGGCACTGGCCTCATAGTTCGAGTTGGATTTCACCCTCATCAAATGCATGGTTTCATCCATGGTGGGATGTGGTTGGTTTCTTGATAGTGGAGCTTCAATGCACATGACCGGTGATAATAGTTTGTTCAGTACCTTGGAGGAGAAAGATCTCCAGATACTCATAGAGATGGGTAATGATGAAAAGTGTAGTGTCTCAGGAGTAGGCACAATTGTTTTTTAGAGGGAGCATGGAGCTCACATTACCTTGACATATGTGAAGTATGTGATAAGACTGAGGAAAAAATTGGTATCGATCACAATGCTGGAAGACAAAGGCTATGATGTAGTCTTCAGCAAGGGAAAGGGTTTCCTTAGACACGTCACTACGAGACAAGTGAAGCAGATCGGTTCACGAGTCAAGAACCTTTATGATCTTGAGGTTCAAGATGCATGCAAAGCCTTGAAGAGCAAGGCAACTGTTGGAGACTTTGTGGTTGAGAGGGAGAGTACATTACCACTCAACATGCAGTGCCTTAAGAAGTCTTAGACAGTTATGGAGGAACCAAAATTGGTGAAGCAGCTTCAGGAGGGTGTGGAGCAGCCACAACTAGAGAAGCTGAGAGGAGATCGAGTGGAGGAATTCACTCATGCAGAGGCCTCCAGTAGGGGGAAATTTGGAGCCAAGTGGGCAAAGGGATCACATGCATCCATACCTCCAGGTCAAAGGTGGGGCAATGTGGAGTGACAATCCACATTGGGGTAGGATCATTGAGGTACCCAAACTCTTTGATTAAACCTTGCTACAGGAGCCACGATGAGGAGTAGTAGGACTAGCTAAGTGGGTAGAGATAGATGTGGATGGAGCGGCAGAGGAAGCTTCAACATCAGAGGATATTTCTAGCCCAACACGAAGGTCAGTTGGGAGATCAGTTACTTACTTCTCAGTAACTGAATTCCAATGCAGCATTGGGTAGCACGATGCAACATGATGAGAGGAGGTGTAGTGTGGATGCATGCTGGGAGATAGGACCAACACCAACAAGAATCAATGTGATTGATGTAGTCAGAGATAAAAGTGAAAGAGGCCAGAGTAGTCAGATACTGAAGGGCACAGAGGTGCAAAGTTTTAAGTCGACATAGGCAATAGCAATCAGAGACTTTGATGACAGAGGCATCATTCAGATTCAGGTTGGATATTTTTTTGTTTCTAGAGTTGTTGGAGCAACAACATTAGAGAGAAGTGTTGCATGCAGAACATTCCAAAGGTTCAGGATCGGGTTCGAGTTGAATGCCTTTCTTGTTGAGAGGGAGTGTTGAAAATGGCAACAAGAAATGCTATAAATAGCATTTCAGGTACCAGTGTTGGAAATAGCAACAAGGAATGATAAAGTAGAAATGCTAAAAATGGCATTCCTATAAATAGCATTTCGGTATAGATTCCAATTTTAATTAGTCCCTGAATTAAAATTGTGAATTAAAATTCGAATTTGAGCTCAACAACTGTTTGTAAGATAGTTAATTAATTCATCTTGAGTTAATTAGTTGTAGGAAATCAAACATGAAGTCTATGTGAAGACATGCAATAGTTTCCCCTTTGATTGAGGAAGTTATCCCTTGATTAAGGAGATTAGGATGAGTTGTACTTTGAGTTGTAATTAGTTAGCTTAGTTAACTGAGTTAAGTCCAGTTAGATTAGTTCCAACAGTTTGTGGAACTGATTGTGAGTTCAATTAGTTAACGCATGCATGCATGTAACTGCCGCACTTTAGATAACTGAATATTCTCTCATAAATAAACCATGCATGTCAGTTCAGTCGGAGACCCAGTTGAGATCAGAGGAAGGGATAGTGTACTATCAGTTGTTGGATTTTTCCTATATAGGAAACTCATCCATGCAGAAGGAATTATCTCCTTCAGGATTGCGTGGTTACTTCTGAGTTAGGTGAGTTGTGTGAGAGGTGAATTGATCCAGGTGGATATTGGTGGCCACCTACCAAGTCCATATGGACCCCCATCATTATTTCTCTCAGCATTTTAAGTTTCCTTAATTGTAGCACAACTTACTATTTTTAGCAGTTTTTTCGGGTCTTGAACTTCCGGAGCCGTTTTGAGGCCCTAAACGATGTTTTTTTGGGAAATTTGGGGGCAACATGGGTCCATGGACCGATGTTGCCCTTCCCAAAGTGGTAGTTCTTAGATAGATCTTTCTAACGAGTTATCGTATGCGTCAAACGGAGATCATATGCCAAAGTTATGACCCCGGGAAATTGATGTACCAATTTACCCAAACGGGGCC
>APFE031234685.1:0-23639 GCA_000404065.3 Pinus taeda
AAATTATTAACATAAATAAAATGAAGAACTAATTTTCATAAGTATGAAATGAAATTATAATTCCCACCACCTATTTGAATATAAGAAAAAGTGCAATGCCGATCTGTGTGTTTATAGCGGATCTCTCGCATTAATATCAATAATAGGAAATTTGGGTTAGTGGGCTTGGACTTCAGTTTACATGTGTTCATTGTTAATTTAAAGGAATCTAGTTTAGTTAATTCGAGTTGTCCTCAACCAAACTAGTTTTAACATTTAATAGAACTAGTTGGGAGTTAGTTACCTAGTGGGACAACATTAGAACTCAAACATCATCTAGATAACTAGTCAATAAAAAACAATAGCTCATCCATTTAAGGAATTTGAACTTCTTAGTTTTGGTCGAGATTCCAAGGAAGTGTAATGTCAATTGTAAACTAGTCTTGAGTGTTGCATGCAATTACTTAACAATCCTTGGGAATTTCATAATCATTTTGGAGTAAATTCCTAAAGAATAGCAATTGATTTCGTTATGATTTTTGCAAGGAAATAGGATGCTAGGTCAGTTGATATTTGGGTCAGTGTTACCCAGGGTTTTTCATTGAGCAAAGAGAGAACAATTATTCTTTTACAGGTTATGCTAAGAGCTAGAGCTAGAAATTGTAATAGCTTCTCTATTCAACTGATTAATGCAAATAGACTTAAAGGGCTTTTATGAGTTG
This sequence comes from Pinus taeda, assembly GCA_000404065.3. Lineage (NCBI taxonomy): Eukaryota > Viridiplantae > Streptophyta > Pinopsida > Pinales > Pinaceae > Pinus > Pinus taeda. The sequence continues at coordinate 702 of APFE031234685.1, forward strand.
TTTTTTCGAGATGCGTATGTGTACTTGTGTATGTGATTGACGCATGTTTTTTAATGTTGTTCTAAATTGTGAATTAATTTCCACAAAGTAGTAGAGTAGAATTGTGTCTCTCGATTTAGATTAAATTTCTTGAGGAGTTGCAATTCTATCACCAAATTTGTACATGGTATTAAAGAAAAATTCACATTAGAACAATGCTTTCAAAGTTTATCCTCAAGAGGTTGAAATTTGTAGCTTTGGTGTAGCAGGATTTCTTTAGGGATGGGAGAATAGCCTTCAATGAATTGAGGTTAGAGTATGCCTTGGGAAGCAACTTGAATTTCACTGCTTCAAAGGGTCGAATGAAGGTAGTTCTTAATGACAATGGATTTTTGGAATATGTCAAGACAAGCATTGCAAAACCAAGATTAGTTGATGCCCAAAAACTAGCCCAATGGAAGAAAGATGTAGCCAAGGAGAGGACAATAATCCTGGAGGGAGTGGGAGAACACATTGTCTCAAATCTCCATGGAAAAGAAAATCATTTCATTATGTGGAAGGAACTAACTGAGTTATTCGAGAATAACAATGACCATACAACACTAGCCCTCGAAAACAAACATCAAAATATTAAGATGCACAAGAATGATACTATTGTTCAGTAGCTCACTAGATTTACACAAATTCATGATGACATTGGAGTGGTTGGTGTAAATGTTGCAGAAAATGACGTGGTGAGACTAGCTCTTCTAGGCCCTCCCAAAAGCTAGCATAGTTACCAGGGGTTAGTGAATGGGAGGGAGAAAATACCAAATTGTGACCTCTTATTGTGATTTGGTAGAATAAGAAATCGGGTGAAATACTAGAGAAGGAAGATCATCCAAGGGAGAGTGTAAGGACCTGCGGTCCTTGACACGCCCACCGGATGAAGTGCGACCAAGTTCGATAGTGAACGAAGGTGTGAAGTGGGAGTCCTAACTGAAGTGCGTGAAGGTTATATGATAGTAACGCATGGAGGAAGGGTGAGACATGTTTATAGGCGTGGGAGTGTAGAGGGAGCACACCCACGGGCCGACCTATGCTTACAATGTGTTAGAACGAAGGCCGACATGGTTGGAGGGCGTTTCGCGGTGGAGGTATAGGGCGTTGGCAAGTCGGCTGGGCAGCGAAGACTTGCCGAATGCACCTTACATATATGCGATGAGTTTGGAATGAAAGATCATCGTTCGACAAGTGAGTCTTCAAGGAGAAGTGCGTGGAGAAGAGGGCATAGAAAAGAGGAAGGCGCAGATGGATATGCACCCAAGTCTTGGGCAGGTCTCTTGAAGGCACAAGTCTTAACGAAAGCCGGTCGAAGTAAGGCGTGCATGGGTAAGGCGTGGGTGCCCGATTGTGCAAGTCATGCACGGGTGAAGGCTAGGGCACCCGGCTGTGCAAAGGTGCAGGAGTGAAGGCGAGGGCACCCGGTTGTGCGAAGGTGCACTGGTGAAGGCGTGAATGCCCTGTTGTGTGCGGTTGTACGATTGGGTGGTTGTGCACAGGTTCTTGTGTAGCTCAGGTGAGCGACTGCCTATCATGCAAAGGCAAACACGGAAGCTGTGTACGATGGAAATGATGAATTGTTGAGATTGTGAACGAAGGTGTGACTCGTGCGGAGGCACCCGTGTGTGGCGACTTGGTTATGACGAGGTGGCCCCAAGTTGGGAAAACAACATGATCGTGTGACGAGGTGAACGAAGGGTTGGTGAGTCATGCAACGACCGTGTGGAGGTGCTGATAAGCTGGGCAATCGAGTTCACTGAAGTTGAAATTTGGCTAAGTATAAATTTGGGGTTTCCCAAGGACCTAGCCTATACTTTGTAAAAGTGGAAAAATTGTATAATATATTGATTCGGGCAGACTCATATTGCAGGGAGTTGCCCCTCCCTTTATACTGTTGTGCATTTCTCTTGTATAATTCTATTTATGTGAATTCTAATGGGCTTTCACTTGTATAAAGGATAAAAGAAATAATACTTGGTAACAAAAATAAACTAAGTATGGATGTTAGGTGTAGTCTAAACTTGTAAGTATTGGTGAAAAGAAAACAGTTGGTAGTGCCGCACCTCACCTAGCACGGTTGGAAAACTACCATAGACTCGGGGTGTGACAGAGAGGATGGAGAAAGCCTTACATGGACTGGAAATGGAAAGATGGGCAAAGGGAAGAAATCTTAAACCAAACAAGAATCTAGTGAAGGGGGAAAGAAGAAATACTTGTCCAAAATAAAATGCTTTAATTTCCATGAATTCAGTCACTATGCTACAAAGCATACAAATGAAAAGTCCAACAAGAAGAACTCAAAAGTAGTAGAAGGTGAAGCATTGGCATCACAGTTCGAGCTAGACTTCTCCTTGATCACATACGTGGCCAACACAATGATGGGGAGTGTGTGGTACTTGCACTAAGGTGACTTTTTCCACATCATAGGTGTAGAGAGTTTTTTAGTGACCTGGAGGAGATATATATCCAGATACATATTGAACTTGGTGATGATAGAATGTATAGTGCTACTGAGATAGCTATAGTAACCTTTAAGAGGCAATTGATATGTCCTCTTCGCCTCAAAGATTCCATGTTTATACCATGCCTCAAGAAGAACCTCATTTATATAGTAGTTATATAAGACTGCAACTATGATGTAATATTCAGTAAAAGGAAAGCCTTTTTGAGACACATTTTCACTGGGAAGGTGAAGGAGATTGAGGTTTGTGTGAAGAACTTGGACAAACTTGATGTGGAGTATTGCACTACAATAAGCAGTAAGACAGAGAATGTGCAGAGCCAAGATGTTGGTGAAATCTAGAACATAGTACTTGGTCAATTTCACCATGGTGCCCTTAAAATAATGCAACAGATAATCATTGGCCTTCCTAAAGGGTCACTTGAGTAGCAGAATGCATGCAAGGGTTGTACATTTGGGAAGTATGTGAAATACAAATTGCATGATCGAGATATGAAATAAAATGGAGTGTTGGAGAGAGTCCACTTCGATGCTTGTGGACCCTTCTAAACAACCTCCACTACCAGACATAGATACTTTGTTATTTTTTTTAAGATTTATCAAGAAAGTGTTGGATCCTCTTCATGTAGAAGAAGGATGAGATATTCTCAAAAGTTGTAGAATTCAAGGCACTAGTTGATAAAGATAATAGAAACAAGGTGAAGGATCTCAAGAGTGACAATGGAGGTGAGTATGTTTCATATGACTTCAAGGAATTTTGTACCAAAAAAAGAATTCGAAGAAAATTGACACCTCCCCATAACCCACATTAAAATGAGGTAGCTGAGAGAAAGAACCGAAGAATTATGGGATCTGTGAGATCTATGCTACATGACCAAGGTTGGCCACTACATTTGTGGGTAGGGGCATGTTACAAAATAGTCTACTTGCAGAACTAGAGTCCTTATAGAGTTATTGGTATAATTACATTGTAGGAGGATTTCTCTCTGAGAAAGTAGGATGTGTATCATTTCATAATTTTTTGAGCATCTAGTTACTCCATGTCTCCAAATATTCGAGTAAGAAAATTGAGCTGATAACATAGTTGGTAGCTTTTGTGTGTTACACTAAAAGTCCACACAATTATTGGGTGTAGTTACCCTCCCTGAGAATGGTAGTTGTGAGAAGGGTTGCAAAGTTTAATGAGGAGAGATCAATGAGATCCTCCCTTGAGATGGAGCTACAAAACCCACCTGAAGAGGATATTTTAGCTCCAATGGAGGAGACTCAACAAGTTGTGGAGCATCCATAAATGGAGGAGCAGATAGGATGTCGAGTGGAGACACCGTCTCAAGCAGAACCATCCACAAAAGATTGTAAAATACAAGGGAAATGAAAAGACTAGTACACGATGCACGGGAGAATGTGGGATCTCCTTCAAACTTGTGAAGGAAAATGAGGTCACGTGAGACGTACACTGACTACATGGCTCTAATCACTGATATTATAGAGACAGATGCATCGTACTCTAAGGGAACAATTGAGAAACTAGTTTGGGTTGATGCAATGATGGAAGAATAAGCATCCATCATGAAGAACATTGTATGGGAGGTTGTGCTCAGGATAAAAGGGAAATCAATTGTTGGTTCAAAAGGGGCCCTAAAAGTTAAACATGCAATAGATGGAAGCATAGAAAACTATAAGGCTATATTTTTTGCCAAAGTATTTTCTCAATTTGAGGAAATTGACTATGAGGATACCCTTTTTCCCATAGAAAGTTATTCATCAATTAGATCAACTCTTGCACTGACTACACAGATGGGGTGGAAGATCCTCTAGATGAATCTAAAAACAACATTTCTCAATGGTGTTATTGAGGAGGAAGTGTCCATAGAGAATTTTAGGTCCCTATAAGACTAGTGTACCCCCTAATTATTATTATTGTGCCCCATAGAATCCCACTATTGTTATTATTGCACTCTTTCATTATTATTGTTCTGTAGGCTCTGATTATATTGTGACCCCTTAGACTCCTATATATAGAAATGAGTTTTTTTCATTTGAATCATCCAAGAATTATTCATTTATGTAATGTAAAGGAGGTTTCCCACTTGAAGAGGATAATTTAAGTCATTGATCTATCTATTTGTGAGCTAGTTGCATAACATTTGGTATCAGAGCTTTACATTCTAGTGTTTCGCTACTTCAAACAGGTCATCGTGGAATTTTCACTATAATTTTTTTTATAAATAAGCTTCAAAACCTCAAATCGATACCACATGCAATCAGAATATTAGTGAATCTCGTGTAAAAATTTCAGATCTTGTCTTGCTATATTTTCAGATATATGATACGAGGAAGTTAGGGTTTTGGTAGGCTCCCAAACTCCATATCAAATAGGTGAACTATGGAAAATCATCATAAATTTCATAAAAAGAGAAGAAAGAGGATGAAATGTAGTTTTTTCGGTTTCATTTTCAAGGTTGAAGGTAAAAAACATGACACGTGACACTTCGTACAAGTTCGCTCTACTGAACTAGTTTATAATCAAGTCATCGTGGGATATTAGGAATAACTCTTTCTTGAAGAATCCAATCTTGGTCTGATTTTTTTAGTTGGAAAGTAGATTGAGTGTGATACTATAGGGTGAAATTTAATATCTTTAATATTAAGAATTACAAATATACAACAACTGTAATATCTAGCTCCTAAGAAACAAGAAGAAGGTGTGTTTTTTTAAATTTTGCATAATGTTTGTTTGAAAAATCAATTTGAAGTAATCCAAAATGAATATTGAAGAATATATATCATTGCTTGATTTAAAAATGCCTTGAAACAAGAAATGGACACAACTAGTAAGAAACCATAAAACGTTTCTATGACACATGAAGAAGACGGAGAAATGGAACATGCTATATCAAAATTATGAGATCAAGCGCAACCAAGTTCTCTCTCAAAAAGAGTAACCAAAAAATAAGTGGAAGATAACATGGATGGTTGGAAGAATAGTTTAAAATACAATAAGGTTTGACAAAGTTGCTACAATAAATGCTTTCTAATGGTGAAAAGGTATTAGATGAAACTCATGATGAAATGAAAATAAATTATATTCATGAACTCATAGACTCGAATGTTAGATTGACAACCCAGCATATTCCAAAGATTGATATGAAGAAATTTGATGGAAAGGATTTGGTAACATGGATACTATAGATGGAGCAATATTTTGATCCCCATAATGTGAAACACACCCAAAAGGTATGCATTTCAACTTTATATTTAGAACCCAATCAGTTTGCATGGTTTCGATGGATTTGTTCTAGTAAACCACTCGTAACTTGGTCGTTTTTTATGGAGGAAATGATAACACATTACAAGGATAAAAAGAGAAACACCTTCTTTAGCCAATTGATAAATAGCAAACAAAAGAGTTCAATCATGGAGCACAATGAGGACTTCCAAAAATTGAATATAAGCGTAAATGACATTCCAGAGGAGCATAGGATTACTGCCTTCATAGGGAATTTAAAGAATAACATCCAACATGAGGTTCTCCTTTGGGAACCTGATTCATTGGAGAAGGCTTTCAAATTTGCAAGAAAAATTGAAACCAAAATTATGGCAACAAAGAAGCCTACCACTCAAAACTATAAATAAAGAAGTATTGTTTCTCCTATCCTTCCAAAACCTACAAGGTTGACACCTCAATAGTTGGAAGAAGAAGAGAAAAAGGGCTTTGCAATAGTTGTGATAGAAAATACACTAGAGGTCATAAGTGTGCTCGTAATAAATTATTTTACATAGATTGTGAAGAGGAGGAAGAAAAGGAACAAGAAACTTCAAAAGAAGAATATACACACCAAGAACCAACCCTAGAAAAATAAGAAATGAATCCAAGCATATATTGTAATGCATTGGAAGTAAATACCACTCGTCAAACTCTCAAGATAGAAGGACATATTAAGAATAAGGAGGTAATATTGTTGATTGATTTGGGTGGTAGCCATAATTTTATTCACTGTAAGATAGCCAAGGAATCGAATTGCTTCTTATACCTAGCACCAAAGTGTCAAATGATTGTTGCAAATGGAGGAATTATACATTGCTCTAGAAAGTGCCATAATATCAAACTAACCATGGGGTAATATGTATTGAATAGTCTAATTCTCTCTATTATAATGGGTGGTGTTGATGTTGTACTAGGAGTCCAATGGTTACAATCTTTAGGTATGATAGATTTTAATTTTGAAGAACGTTTCTTGAAATTTTTTTGGGAAGTAAATGAAGTTCAATTAAGGGGTATCGTAGGGAAAAGAGGAAATATAATTAGCTCTAATGCCATGGAAAATATTCTAAATAAAAAAAAAACAAAGTGTAATTGCACTATTATGCTTACTAGATGTTCAAACATTGAAATCATCTATTTTTCCATATCTCCAAAAAGCCTTGGAGAATCATTCCAAGGTATTTGAGACTCCCAAAGGCCTCCCACCTATTCATGATCATGATCATGCTATTCATTTGATGCTAGGAAGTTTCTTCCAAACATTAGGCCTTACAGATATCCCTATGCCCAAAATAGTGAAATTGATTGTAGGAATGCATAAACTCTAAAGGTTGGTATAATTCAACCCAATCAAAGTTATTTTTCTTCTCTGGTAGTATTGGTGCATAAGAAGGATGGATCATGGAAGATGTGTCTATATTCTAGGGATTTTAACAAGATCACTATTAAATATAAATTTCTCATTCCTATCGTTGATGAATTATTGGATGAATTACATGGATAAATTTACTTCACCAAGTTCGATCTTTGTTCAAGATATGATCAAATTATAATGAAGACTAATTACATTTTGAAAACAACATTTGAAACTCATGAGGGTCATTATGAATTTTTGGTCATAGAATTTGGCCTTACCAATGAAACTTCTACATTTCAAGGTTTGATGAATTCCATGTTCAAACCCTTCCTTAGAATATTTGTTTTTGTATTTCTTGATGGTATATTAATCTATAGCAAGTCTTGGAAGAATCATGTTTAACATGTTGATAGGGTTCTCAAACTATTAGAGGAGAAACAATTATATGAAAATACCTCCAAATTTTTATTTGGAGTTATGGAGGTGGAATATTTGGGTCACATTGTATCTCATGAGGTTTTTAAGGTATAGCCAAAAAAAATTAAATCCATTAAGGAATAGGAAGTCCCCACAACCATAAAGCACCTACAACGATTTCTGGGAAGTCCCCACAACCAGAAGTCTTGGGTTGATGGGGTATTATCACAAGATTGTTAAGAATTATAGGAGAATAGAGACACCTCTAATGACATTACTAAAGAAAGATTCATTTACTTGGACCATTGAAGAAGCTAAGGCCTTTGAACATATTAAAGAGGCAATGTGCCAAGCACCATTCTTAGTTACACCGGACTTCACAAAAACTTTTGTTTTGGTATGTGATGCCTTAGGAATGGTATTGGTGTTGTTTTAATGCTAGAAGGAAGACCCATCGAGTTTCAAAGTTGTCCAATGAAAGGAAAGTATTTACACAAACCTATTTATGAGAAGGAAATGCTGGAAATACTACATGCACTAAAGTAATGGAAAACTTAGCTAATGGGAAGATACCTCAAGGTAAAAATATATCATGATAGTCTTAAATACATTTTTTAACAAATATTATCTTTAGAAGAGAAAAAAAAATGGGTCACAAAAGTGTTTGGTTATGAATTTGAAATCATCTACAAAAAATGGAAGAAAAATGTTGTTGCAAATGCACTCTCAAGAAGGATGATGATATGGAAGCATTTTTTTTTTAATTTGTATTATCCAACTAGATTGGATAACTGAAGAAAGGGATGAATGGAAGAATGTCGAAGAAGTGTCAACACTCATTGAAAAGTTGCATCAAGATCTTAGTACATCTGGTACATTTAGCTATAAAAATAATTCATTATGGTAGAAAGATCACTTATATATTTGTAATAATTCGCAACTTAAACAAAATAATCTTTTGGAATTTCATAGCTCTCACTTAGGAGGGCACCTAGGATTTTTAAAAACTTACCATGGGGTTAAGAAGGATTTTTTTTGGGATGGCCTTAAATCTGATATTCAAAAGTTGTGGCGAAATGTTTAGTTTTCTAACAAAATAAAGTTGAATCGATTAAGACCCTAGGTCTATCACCCTTTATCCATTGCAAGTAAACATTGGGAGGAGGTTTTAATGGATTTTATCACAGGTTTACCCAAGTCTGAAGGAAAGAGTGTCATCATGGTGGTAGTTGATACACTTACCAAGTATGCATAGTTTTGTGCATTATCTCATCCATTTAAAGCCAACACAGTTGATACTACATTTATGGAAACAACTCAAAAGCTACATGGAAACCAAAATATTATTGTAAATGACAAAGATCCCATTTTCATTGGAAATTTTTGGATGAAATTATTTTGTTGCTTGGGTAATCAATTAGCTCATAACACATCTTATCGTCCTAAATCTGATGGGAAAATTGAGATATTGAACAAAAAAATGTTTGGAATGATATCTTCATTGCTTTGTATCTAATAAGAAAACAAAATGGGTCAAGTCATTACCTCTCACTAAATGGTGGTATAACACTTCCTTCCATATTGCAGCAAAAATGACCCCATTTATGGCACTTTATGGATATCATCCACCATCCACCACATCATGTTTAAGAGTAAATTATAAGGTTCAAGTGGTGGATATCACATTGAGCATCAACAACAAGTTCTCCAACTCTTAATGGATAGCCTCACTTTGGCGCAAAATCAAATGAAACAATAGGCATATCAACATCACAATGAAAGAAGTTTTGATGTAGGCGAATGGGTATTTTTACAACTATAACCATACAAACAAATGTCCCTCAAGCAAGCTAAGAAGGATAATAAATTATCACCAAAGTACTATGGTCCTTACAAGGTGTTGCAAAAGATTAGTACTATGGGATCTAAATTGGAGCTTCATGCCTCTTCTCGAGTGCATGCACTTTTCCATGTTTCATGATTAAATAAGGTTATAGGTGACAAGCACCCATCTCAAACAATATATCCAGAACTTGACGAGGAAGGAAAAATCATATTGGAACTTGAAGTAGTCACAAAACCAAGAACTCACCAACTATGAAATCGATCAATTTCAAAGTATCTCATCTAGTGGAAGAACTTACCTGTTAAAGATTCCACATGGGAGGATCAAAATTTTATACATAAGCATCTACAATTACTGAAGCATTAAGGACAACACTTTTTTGAAGGAAAGGGGCATGTTAGGTATATATAATACTAGTGTAGCCCCTTATTATTATTTTTGTGCCCATGCAGTCCCCATATTGTTATTATTGTGCCCCATAGAAGCCAATTATTATTATTATTGTGCCCTTACATTATTATAGTTATGTAGGCTCTGATTATATTGTGACCCCTTAGGCTCCTATATATGGAAAGGAGGCTTTTTCATTTGAATCATCCAATAACTATTCATTTATGTAATATAAAGGAGGTTTACCCCTCGAAAAGGATAATTTTTAAGTCATTGATCTATCTATTTGTTAGTTGGTTGCATAACAGAGAAACCATAAGGTTTTGATGCATTTGATCAAGAGTCTTATGTGTGCAGACTGAGGCGATCATGTACAGTCTCAAATAATCACCCCGAGCTTGGTACACTCGGATTGATACTTATCTCACTAGATTGGGCTTCACCAAAAGAGAAGCAAATGTCAACCTCTATCATATTTTCATACAAGCTAAATTGTTTATCATTGTTTTCTATGTTGATGATTTAGTATTTACAGGTGATGAGAAACTAATCATCTCCTCCAAAGAGGACCTTGCAAGGGAATCTGAGATGAAATACATGGGTCTCATTCACTACTTCCTTGGGATGGAAGTATGGAAAGGCATTGGACAATTGTTTGTGTCTCAAGGCAAGTATGTCGTCAAGATACTACAAATATTTCACATGAATACTTTTAATCCCACAGAGATATCTCTAGTGACCAACTAAAGGAAGGCAAATACCACTTTGGATGAAGAGGTTGATGCTACCATTTACCGAAGGTGAGTGGGTTCACTAATCTAATTTGTGAACAAATAAGATATGTCTTATGCAGTAAACCAGTTGAGCCAAGATATACTTGGGCCAACCAAATTGTATTAGAAGGAAAAAAATCATGTCTTACAGTACTGTTGATGGTGCTAGACATGCCAACATTTAGGGGATCTCCTTCATACGAAGTCCCAACTAGACCTCACACTGTTTGGTGTAGGACTCCCTTCAAGTAAAATGGTCCGATTTCCATTCTCTTAGATATTTTCCTTAGCTATTTTTGTTCAAGACATGAGAGTGTTATGCTGGTATCTTCTAAAAGTGAGGTGAGTGTGCTTGGTGAGTGCGTAATGTAACTTGTGGTTAGGTTCTTCTACTACATAGAGGGAGAGCAAAGTGAGCCTCTAAATGAGAGGTAGTAGTATCACCAAGGAAGAGACACACATGAAATAAAAGAGGTCTATTCACCATCTAGTGGAATAGACCACAATGGATTTTGTAGTGTTTAAAACTAAAGTACAATGGAAAATATGTACACCATCCAGTAGAGTAGTCCACACGGATGTGACAGATGTTATAACTAGTAAACAAGAAAGGCTTATTTAATATCTTGGAGAGTATTCCACAAGGATGAGAAAATAGTGCTAACCAATACAACATATTCCCAACAAAATAAGTATTAAAACAACTAAAGTAGTTCAACTATATTAGTAAGGGTGATACAAACATGCATTATAAATGCCGAAAAAATAATCTTACTAATATCTACAAAACATGCATGAAAACGTGTTGGCCTTAGCAAGGTTTTGTATTAATCAAAAGTTCCAAGACACATTTGTACAACATACATCACTAGTCCTAGTAGTGGGGCATTGGAGCCACTCCTTGCTCCTCAAAGAAATAACTGAAACTTTCAAGGCTATGTGGGAGGAACCAAGGTGAAAATTCCTTACTCATACAATAGGAGGGGTATATATAGCCAAGGTTGATGCTTAACCCTTGTGACTCTTGGACTACCCTCATGACCGTTCAACTTCCTAAGACTTTGAACTGACATGACTCTTCATCTTCATATGTGTGTCCATTGGAATTTCACTTTACATTAAATTCGGTTACAACAGAAATGGCCCGTAGTAGTGATGTGGCCTTGACATCTCATGGAAAAACTTGACATGATAGTGTTGACATGGAATGGCTGGTTTTGGTGGAAATGTCAAGTTGATGTTGTTGCTGAGTGATAAATGTTATATTGAATGTGTTTTTTCTTTTCCTCTGCAAGGCTTAATGTTGCGGGGTCTTCAATGGTATTGGTCTTGTAAGATGCTCAAATCCAAAACCCACTAGTCTAAGCATTATGGAAATTTTGAGGTCTAAAATTGGCCTCCTAAGAAAAATGTACAACCGAAATAAAATTTATAAGAACCAATAAGATTAAAGATTATGATGTCATCCATGGGGTATGATTCACCATTTTTGGAGTAAAAAAGTAAAAATATCAAAAAATAATAAAACAATAAAACTACTTTTTCAACACGTATTTTTAACTTATCCCCCTAAGATTTTACTCAAATTTTGAGTGGGGGTACTCATTGGATCAAAAACTTAGTTTTTCATCCAAAGAGAACCCAAGTTACATAATTTTGATCAACCCTACTACATGAAAAATGAGAAGTACAATAAAAAACGTGATTGCAATCACATTTTTGATGTATTTCTCATTTTTCTTGTAGCAGGGTCCATCGAAAGTATGCAATATGGGCACTCCGTGGATGAAGAATTATATTCTACATCCAATGAGTGTTACCACTCGAAATTTGAGTAAACCCATAGGGAGATAATTTGAAAATACGAGTTGACAAAATATATATATATATATTTTTTCCCTCTAAAAGTTGATGATGTAATCTAATATTAGTTTAATATTTCCACTTCTATTTTGTAATTTCCATAAGAGGCCAATTTTATACCTCAAAACTCCCCTAATTATTATGTATTTTTTTCCATGCACTAGGCTCGGGACAGATTGGAGGCTGGGAAGAGGGCCCAGTAACTGCACACTACGCAGCTCAAGGTGATAGGGAGCAGGACTAGTCACTGAGACTACACAGAGAAAACCTTAGACTTGGATGAGGAACTTTAAGGCACACTCTTTGCTATTGGAAAAACTACATAAATGCCACTAGGAGTTAGGATTGCGTCATTGAGAACAATAGTGGCGGCTATAACGTGGGACCCTGAGGGGCACCTCTGCATAGTTTCCTGAAGGAATTCAAGGGAGGATAGTTTTGTGCATTTTTTTGAGAGCAGTGAGTCCCGACTGAGAAAGGTCACTAGAAAGAAACATTTGTGCATTATTGGGGAGTAGTCCAGGCTCATGGTTCTATGCATAGTGGGGTTCCAGAAGGTAGGGAGGAGGCTTGATGACTGATCTTGCGAAGTGTGTGGTTCAAGTCAGTCTCTGAGGCAGTTTCTATGCAATTCTAGGAAGGAAGGCAGGTTGTTCACCTTTGGGGATTGTGTAGTGCAACTGTCCCAGAGGACAGCCTGAAGTGCTATGCATGTCTAAGAAGCAGAGCAACATCACTATAGGTTGAGACTGCATAGTGCAACCTAGTTGGGGTCCGGGGTGAGGGGGCTTGTCCAGACGGAAAGATTTTTAGGAAAATGGTTGTGTGGGAAGAAAGTGTACCTATGAGGAGTTGACATTGTGATCACACACTCAATATACTTCAACAAAGTGATGACATTGACCACTGGGACAATAAGGCAAAGCATTATGCTTTGTGAGACTGTATAGAGCTAAGACCAACAAGTACAACACTTGAGATAGACCTTCGAATAACCGTCGCCACACTTGCCTGACAATTCTTTCAAATTTGTGTATGAATGCGACAAATGTATACATCGTAGGACAACTAAAACACACAAAGAAAAACCTTCAAAATCACCAGAACTGGACCGCAAGTTATGAAAAAGAAATCAACATGCCAAAAGACAATAGTTGGTCAAACAAGCCAAAATAGTGAAAAGACTCAAAGGTTGCTCATGGAATAGTCCTTCGGGGAGTATTAATTCATCACATAGATTACTTTGACTTCTCCACTTACCCCATGGATACACTTGGTCAACATTGTAGCTTCTCATTTCAACATAACATAAAATTCATCGAGATCATAGTGTTTCGTATTGGGAAGGGTAGTTTGGCTCGCGATCTTAAGATTTTTAGAGTATATTTTTTCATCTTTCGTGTTTCTCTACTACCAACAGGAATGGACAGTACAATGATGGAATTGCATAGTAACACAAGAAACACTCCACCTCCAGCGAGCCTCGACAGTAACTCGATGGGGTTGCTTGTTTCTCCCCTCTACAAAGGAAGCCTTTCTCTTCTGTTACCTTTATTAGTTTTTAAAGATAATTGTGTGTAGGAACTGAGAGGTTGTTCCTTTAGAGAGGCATATGAAGGCCTATTATTCAAGTTTTCTCATTTACATATTCCCCTTCTTCATTTCTAATAGTTGGATGTGATTGAACAAACGAGAGGAGAAAACTAAGTGTAGGAATGTGGTTTCCCAGTTTCGACACACATTTATGGTTTGACCAAAACTTTCCTTATAGACGGATCATATTTTCTTTCAATACTTCATTTAACAAAAGATATAATCAAACATAAGGAAGATAGACACATGACTAACCAAGTGTTATAGTGTCAGAACACTCTTTGAATTTCATCCACATAGACATTCAGAATCTAGAACATAGTGAGGTACAACAATTATTTACATTAGTAAAAACAACAGAAAGAAAGGAAAACAAAAAAACAAACCAAAACAACACAGAAAATAATGAAAAGACTATGAACATAGTGTGGAGCGTGACCCTGGATCTCATTGTAAATAGCATTCTAAGTCTTGTCCATTGAGAGGGCGAGAGTCAATATCCTTGTGAAGTGATTGAAGATGATACGTGTGTTTGCCAAGCTTCTCACAGACTATAAAGGGACCAATCCATAGGGATTGAAACTTCATGTTCTTGCCTCTATCCTTGTGGCCTTTGTACCACTTTAAGACTAGGTCACCCACACTAAAGCTAGTAGTCCATGCAGACTTTCTATCAAGCCATCTCTTGGTACGGTTCTGGTGGAGTGTAAATTTTTCTTTTTCTTTCATCCTTTCTTCCTATAACTTGTGCAATGTGTCCATCTTATGTTGAACTAAAACAGATGACTTGCCTAGGGATTCTTGGGACAAATGGAGAGCAAGAAAGTAAATGTTCGACGTTAGGATGGATTCTTTTCCATATAGAGGAAATAGGGGGAGGTATTGAGAGAAGGCTTATGTATGACTCAGTCGGCCCATAACGCATTTGCCAAAGTGGACTGCAAGTTTTGTTGTTCAAAGTATATTGTCTTTTTGATGATGCAAATGAGATTTCTATTTGTAGATGTGGCAAGACCATTTC
Organism: Pinus taeda; assembly: GCA_000404065.3. Taxonomy (NCBI): domain Eukaryota; kingdom Viridiplantae; phylum Streptophyta; class Pinopsida; order Pinales; family Pinaceae; genus Pinus; species Pinus taeda. The sequence continues at coordinate 15,709 of APFE031234685.1, forward strand.
CCTTTAGGTAGTAATTAGCAGAATGCTTGAAAACAATAAAATTTTCCAATGAAAATTCATAAATATTTAAAGAAGAAAAATATGTTAGATTGTCAAAAACAAGTGATGTAGGAATGAAAAACCTAGAGATGACATTCTACTATAGGAAGTTGATGACTTCCTCATCATTCACTTGTTTCAGTAGAACTACTTCTCTCCATTGTGTGAAGTAATATGTGGTAGCCAAAATATAGCAGTGTTGCTTTGATGAATGTGGGAAAAGCCCCCCAATGATATCCAAGCCCCGCTATTGGAATGGTTCTTCCACTACAACAGGCTGCAGCGGGGTTGTTGACCTTTGATTTTTGTCAGTGCATCTCTGATAGACTGGACACCTATGAGCATAAGCATGTTTATCTTTGAATAATGTAGGCCAGTAGAAATCGACCTGCATAAGATTGTGCACTTTTGTGTTCCTTGCGAAGACTCCCTCGATTGTTCCATCATGGAGATCACGTAAAACCTGTTCTGAATCTTGTACCTCGAGGCACATGAAAAAAATACCATTGTGGTTCTTTCTGTAAAACACTCCATGCACCAAATGGTAAGATAATTCTTTCAATCAAAGTGCTCTCTTATACCACATATAAAAATGAGAGGGCATGGTTCTTTGCTCAAGGTGTTGGCACACTTCTAGGTACCAAGAGTTTAAGTGTGAAGTGGAAAAGGCTTGCTCAAAATTGTACATTTCCATTTCTTTCTCCCAGCTTATGAGCTCTTCCTCTTCCTCCTCTGCATGTACTTATTCCACTTCTAGTCTAAAAATACCATGATCCTTGATGATGTGAGGTGCCTTGATGTCAAGATCATACTCTTGCAATCATGTCATCATGCTTTCCCTTCTTTCAACCAACTCTTGTTGAACTAGTAGTGATCTAACTGCTCGATGCGACACAAAGATAATACAATGATCTTTCAATATGTAGGGTCTAAAATTATTCACTCCCTTACACACTACATATGCTTGTTTTTCCATGGTTGGATAGTTGAGATTTTATCCTTGGAGGCTTGCACTCTTGAAGGATATGGGTCGCTCCTTCTTCAACTCGTCCTTCTGAATGAAATGTCAGAAGAAAAATGTATAGAGCAAGAAATTTTTCTGAAGCTTGGCCTATAAAGCATTGGTGCCTTTGATATTTCTTGCTTGATATGGGAAAACACATCCTTTAAATCCTTTCCCCAACTATAAATTGCATCCTTCTTTATCATCTCTTGAATGGGTTTAACACTCTACATATAATCAAAGATGAAATTTCTAAGCAAGTTGATCTTCCCCAAGAAAGACTGCATGGATTTCTTGTTCACAGGGTGAGGAATCTGCATGATGGTTTGAAATCTATCTCAATCTACCTTGATCCCACCTTTCGCAATGATGTGTCCATGTAAGTTACCCTTAGACACTGTGAAGATGTTCTTCATGTCATTCAAGGATATTTCGTATTTTTTGACATCCCTTAGAAATTTTATTAAGATGGCGCAGATGGTCTAACCATTGTGTTTGGAATACTATCACATCCTTGAGGTAGACCACTACGCTTTGTCTGATGAGCCCACAGAAGGTGATGTCCATCAAATGTTGAAATGTTGCACCCACATTCACCAACCCAAATAACATTCTTCAAAAAGTGAACATACCCCACTTGGTACAGAAGGTTGTTTTAAGTTTGTCACACTCGGCTACCATAACCTAGTTATATCTTGAAAATTTGTCAAGAAAAGAAGACATATCTCATCCAGATACCATCAGTAGTATATGCTCCATGGAATGCATTAGGTATTTGTCCTTGTCTAGGGCGCAATTGAGATTACTAAATCTACAGATATGCATATCTCCCTGAGCTTATTTCTAATAGGGACTAAGTTGGACACCCATATTGAATGTCACAAGCTGTAGATGGTCTAGGCATCCAACAACTTGGTCAGTTCTTTCTGTATGAGCGGCTCGAGTGATGGATGAACCTTCTTCATCTTCTGCTAAAAAGGCTTCTACCCTTCCTTTATTTGTATGGCATGTTGGACTATTCATCTGTCATATGTCTTAAGATCATCATAGGTCCACGTGAATACATCACAATAATATCTAAAAAGGTTGATGAAATATTGTCGCTTTGATGATGTAAAACATGTACCGAGAGTTACAAACTTTAGATGCTTGTATGTTCCTAGATAAATTTATCCATTCAATAATGTTGAGATGTGGGTTTTGGCATTCACGGGTCCTTCAAAGCAGTTATGCATGTCGTACAACTCCTCAAGTGATACCACACCCATGGGGATGAGGTTTCCTTTTCTTTCATCGACTGTGTCCTTGAGAGACTGCTCAAAGTCAACCTCATCTATTTATGCCTCTTTGAAGATGTCATTGCTAGCCATGAAATGTAGTATATGTTGATCATCATAAAAAACATGTAAATTATTGATGTTATTCGGGACAACTAGTTTATACAAAACCTCAACAAAAAATCTATCCCTTAATGGTGACATCCTAGTAGTTGCACTTACCACGACATCTACAACTGCATTACACATTCTTAAAACTTAAATAATATTAAAAGCTTGGAATTAAGAGATAAGTGGCCATACCTCTTGTTGATAACCCTTAAGGTGGGGTGATAAAAAAATATATGGTTTTATGTACCTGAAGCACCGTGATCTCTGATTCACCTACCACTTTTAGAACCACAACGTTGAGGTTGATGACTTTCTCTAAGCCCAAAACGAGTTCCTCATACCCTGTAGTGTTTTCCATGCACTCAAAATCCAAGAGGCTAGAGGGTTTGTGTTTTCTCTACAGAGGGCCTGTTAAAACACAACTAGTTGTAGATCCCTCCTGGGTCTTGGATCCACCAAAATACATGGGCCACATATCATCTATACAAGGACTACTTACCACACTAGTACTATTATCACTATTGCTACTAGTGTTACAATCTGCTGTAAAAGTTTCATTTTCCCCAGTTGGGCATGGAAGGAGACCCAACTATGTTTCTTGTGGGGGAGGAGATGGATTTGAAAGATAACACCCTCACTATGTTTCCAAAAATAAATTTATGAACATAAGTTTTGTGAAATCCAACGATTCATTTTCTCCATTGAAGGGAGTCACATTGTGTTTCATGTATCTCTCTGACAACACTTGGATCTGGATGTTTCTGCCCTTTTAAGAAATCCATAAGTGTTACTAGTTAGTGGCAAAGTTCCCTTATAGATTTCTTGACCACACTCTGCTACGAAACATGTTGTATTCTTTGGGGATGTCCACAACTACAGTAATGATTCATTGATGAACCCGGTCATCAAACGATAACTGGATGATCACATCCCTAAGCTCACGAATTGCTAATACGCATGTCCTATATAGCTATATGATCTACACACTTGTCTTACTCCATTGAGAATTGATCTTCTTAGCAATGGAGAGTGGCATGAAATTAACTGGTGCACCAAAATAAACCAAGCATTTATGCATATTTAAGTTCAAGATTACAAAAGATAACATAAATGGTGGAAAAAGCGATTTCACTTCCTCCATGCCAAGCACATTAATCATAGATGCGATAATTTCAATAAACTTACTTGATCCCTTCCTAGAAGAGTTAGCATCACCTATAGAGGTTTTCCCAAGTGCTTGAAGAGGAATGTCCTATTAACTCTTGATTTTGGTGAGTTCATATAGGGATATGTTTTCATGAGTCTTCTTCATGTCTTCCACAATGTTAGAGTCCAAAGAGGGGAGACTCACTGAAGTGTCTAGGGGTGGAACTGAGTTTGTGGTTTCCGATCAGTTGCTTTTGTATTTATTTCTTGTGGAAACGCACTTTGTTGTAGTTGTCTTCCTAGACTTCCTCTAAGTTTTCTGTGTTGAGTTAACCAGTGGACCTATTTTCCTTAACATATCTGGTCTTATTTTATCTCCTGGTATCTCAAACATAGTGGGGACCCCTTGGCTTCTCATGTTAAATCGATTTTTTTGCTTCGGGATCGGACCGCCACTCAGAGGCTCATTCTCACTGGTGGTATTTTGGACTGCACGAGTACACTAATACATGTTTATCACATTCCCAGTTTTTAGGGCTTCATCAGATGCAACATCTTATTCTTATTCATTGTCAGGATCAACCTGCTCATTAGTTGTGATGGTGTTGGACAACTCTGTATCCATGTTTCTCATTCCAAGGTTCCATTTCGGGCATGTTCTTTCAGATTGCTTGTCATGGTGAAACGCATAGTATGAATCTTTGGTGAGTTGTTCAAGGTTCAAAACCATATTGGAGTTCTACGTACATTTGGCTAGCTAGTTGTTGTTGTTGCTTGAAGCTACATTATTTTTCTGAAGGTACCTAGAAGTCCTGCTACTCATGGTTGTCTCAATCATCTATTATTTAAGTTCATCAACTTCGACGGTCAGGGACTTGACGAGATGAGTATGACTCTCAATGTCATTTTCTTCCTTTTCCTTAGCCTTACTCACAGAGGTCGGAGGCCCCTTTCTCGTATCTCTGGAGTCCTTGGTAGATTAGTCATCTACAATGACTCGAATAGCACACAGGTATATCTCTATGACAATAGGCTATTATTAATTCTCATTTAATTTTGGTCTCGCAACTCACTTGACGAATTGCACAATACTGGTCGATAGTGCAGACATGTAGTAGTCGATGGTGATGGAGTGATGAGGTTTGGTGTCTACTAAGAACTTGTTTAGAATGCAGTTAAACCTGTGGTTGACATATTTAAATTTTTATTTCTTATCCATCTTAAGACTACCTAGCTCTTTCAAAAACATTGTGGGGGTCTTATATTCAACAAAATTTTCAAGAAAGATTTGTTTGAACACCCCCCAGTTCTGGATTGAATTTGGAGAAAGGTTGTGGTATCACATAACATCTCTTGCAGCCATTGTACATGGAAATAGTATGCATGCAATGTCTTCATATTGTACCTCAATTGTCTTCATATATAGGTAGAACGTGTTTAAGTGATATTTGACCTTCATTGTCTTTCTAGGGTCATATTTCATCAAGATCTTCTCCACATCTCATGACATATTGTGTAGGACACTTGGGAGTGATAATGGTCCGTGAGTCATCCATTCCATATTTCATTTTTCCATGTTTTCCACTTTGTCATCCTCCTCCTCCTCTCATGAATCTAATGATTCCTCTTCTGAGCCTATTGGTTCTTAATCCTCTCCTCCTCCTTTGTTTCCTTGCCCTATGCCTCCTCCACCAGAACTTGAGCCAAAGATTAAGATGTTTTTTTCTTCTTCCTTTCAAAATATTGGATATTCCTCTCCTTTTTCCACAACTTTTTCCAGCTCTTCAAGAGTGGCGAAGGTCACTTTTACCACATATTGAACTACCACTCCTGTGAGGGTACTCTTTTACTTCCTCTGAGAATATAGAAGAGCGTACACTCCTAGAATCAGTCCAAGAGCTTTTGAAAATTAATAGGTGATGGGACACAAAGCTCAGATATGATGATATGGGATTTCACGTTCAGGTCTTCCAAGTGAGAAATGACCAAATTCATAATTGCGTGTATGGCAGAGGGCCTAAATGTTACTGCCTTGACAAGATGATGGATGAGTGGGGTCGGTGGGAAAATCATCCATTAACTACTGGAGGCCCTCCTTATACTTCTATAACTATTGATGGTGCTGGACCTGCTAACATTCAGGGGATCTCCTTGCTATGAAGTCCCAACTAATCCTCACACAATTTGTGTTGGCATTATGATGCATGTGTTGTACTTGACGGCAACCAACTCGTAGAAGATCAACTCACTTATGTATATCCAGATGAATCTACAGAAGAGATATTAGATGTGACAGAATGCATGGGATGCCGGACAACTCAAAGGAATCAGATGACAGTTCTTAGTATGACAAGTCAGCTTAGCCATCAAGTCCAAAGGGGGAGATTTTTGGCATTATGATACATATGTTTCACTTCATGGAAACTCACTCATCTCAGATGATAAATTATAATGCAGAGAAAAGTTCACGCACTTTGATGAAGAGAAAAGTTCCTTTCTTGCAGAGAAAGGTTCACGCACTTTCATGAAGAGAAACGTTCCTTTCATGCAGAGAAAACTTCACGGACTTTCATGCAGAGAAAAGTTTACATAATTTCATGCAAAGAAAATTTCACACACTTTCATGCAGAGAAAAGCGCACACACATGGGAAATCTTATGGTTGGTTCATGGTATTAGTCTGATAGTTTTTGATCCTATGGTTTTGGTCCGTGGTATTGCATCCGAAAGACTTGAACCCAGGTATTGGGTCCATCGTATTGTTTTGTTATGGTTTTGGACCATGGTATTGAGTAAGGCCTAAGACTATAAAAGGAGAAGAAGATCATTAGGCAAAGGCATGGAAAAAGGCTTGAATATCTGATGTAGTATGAGATCCAGTATGTAGGATATGGGTTATGGTGCATTGCTTGATCTGATATAGGAGGGATCTCACCGGTTGATGGAGAACAAGATCTAAGGATAGATCAAGATCAAATGGTTTGAAATGAATCATCTTTATATGGTTTGATCATGGATAGACTAGATTTGAATTATTGATGCATGTTTTATTGTACGCATGTTATAATCTAGGTATGGCTGATGTCTGAAACAGCTGCAAAGTCATGATTGAATATGTATAGATCTATACGCAGGTTGGCTTTGGCGAAAGCGCATATATACGCAGGTTTGATTCATCGTAGTAGCATATACATAATGAATTATGATGTTTGAAGTTGTAGTTGGGCTTGATAGTTATTGCACAGTTCTGTAGTCTGCTCTGTATTCTGGTGACTGTATTGTTGACAGGGTTTCAGTGATTCAGAAATTGATGATGCTAGTACTGATTGTTTTGTGTTTCAATGATATTGATGGGTCCAGTATGAAAATTGGATGAAACGTGGCCTTCAGATTATAATTTTGTGCTTCAAGAGTATCGAGCCTGAAAATGTATGAAACGTGGTACATGGAGGAAGAAGGAGAAGATTGTTGCCTTCTGTAGGTTGGCACCTACGTATGTTAGGCCCCTATACTACTAGTGTAACCCCTTATTGTTATTAGTACAACCCCCTTATTATATTGATGTACCCATGTATTGCCCATATTGTTACTATTGTGCCCCATAGAAGCCCACTATTATTATTATTGTGCCCTTACATTATTATTGTTATGTAGGCTCTGATTATATAATGACCCCTTAGACTCCTATATATAGAAAAGGAGGTCTTTTCATTTGTATCCTCCAAGAATTGTTCATTTATGTAATGTAAAGGAGGTTGCCCCCTCGAAGAGGCTGAATTCTAAGGCATTGATCCATCTTTTCTATCTTTTCTTGAGCTGGTTCATAACATTTGGTATCAGAGCTTTGGATTCTAGGGTTTCACTGCTCCAAATAGGTCATCATTGCATTTTCGCTATAACTTTTCTTCTTTGATGTTTCAGAAGTTGAAAGCAAAACCCATTTGAGAAGATATCGCGCTAAATCTCAGGCCCAAATTTCAGAACTTTTCGCGCTATATTTGCGAAGATATGATCTGAGAAAGTTGGTCTTTTTGCAGACTCTTGAATTACGCTCCAAACAAGTGTCTTGGGGAAAATCGTAATAACTTTCTCTCTGACCATCGGATTGACATTTCGCAAAAAAGTATAGAAAGAGGACGGACTGTAGTTTCTTCTAAATATTTTCAAAGTCAAAGGTCGAAATAGTGACACGTGGCAGTTCATTTTATTACTATATTAATAATTTTAATTCATGCTATTACTATCTTAATAATTGTAATTCATTTTATTACTATATTCATAATTTTAATTCATGTTATTACTATATTGTTTGTTTGTTTTATGTTCTATGTTTTACTATATTGTAACACTATTTTC